>CAUYLG010004514.1:0-57611 GCA_963573385.1 Cacajao melanocephalus
GTGGGTAACCCAATCTTTTTCTCTGGCTGCCCTTAGCATTTTTTCCTTCATTTCAACCCTGGTGAATCTGACAATTATGTGCCTTGGGGTTGCTCTTCTTGAGGAATATCTTTGTGGTGTTCTCTGTATTTCCTGGACTTGAATGTTGGCCTGCGTTGCTAGGTTGGGGATATTCTCCTGGATAATGTCCTGAAGAGTGTTTCCCAGCTTCGATTCATTGTCTTCGTCACATTCAGGTACACCTATCAAACGTAGATTAGGTCTTTTCACATAATCCCATATTTCTTGGAGCTTTTTTCATTTTTACTATTTTTTCTCTAATCTTGCCTTCTCAGTTTATTTCATTGAGTTGATCTTTAATCTCTGATACTCTTTCTTCTGCTTGGTCAATGCCGCTATCGAAACTTGTGTATGCTTCTCAGAGTTCTCGTATTGTGTTTTTCAGGTCCAGCAATTCATTTATATTCCTCTCTTAAGTTGTTTATTCTCATTAGCATTTTGTCACACCTTTTTTCAAAGTTCTTAGTTTCTTTGCATTGGGTTAGTACATGATCTTTTAGCTTAGAGAAGTTTGTTATTACCCACCTTCTGAAGCCTGTTTCTTGTCAATTCATCAGACGCATTCTCCATCCAGCCTTGTTCCCTTGCTGGTGAGGAGTTGTGATACCTTGGAGGAGGAAAGGCATTCTGGTTTCAGATATTTTCATCCTTTTTGTGCTGGTTTCTTCCCATCTTTGTGGATTTATCTACCTGTGGTCTTTGTGGTTAGTGACTTTCAGATGGGATCTCTGAGTGGACATCCTTTTTGTTGCTGATGAAGTTATTTCTTTCTGTTTCTTAGTTTTCCTTGTAACAGGCCCCCGTGCTATAGGACTACTGGAGGTCCACTCCAGATCCTGCTTGCCTGGGGATCATCTGCAGTGGCTGCAGTACAGTAAGGGTTGCTGCCAGTTTCTTTTTCTGCTATCTTTGTCCCAGAAGGATACCCGCCAGATGTCAGCCTGAGCTCTCCTTTATGAGGCTTCTCTTTGGTTATACAGGGGTCAAGGTGCTGCTTGAGGAGACGGTCTGTCCCTTAGAGGAGCTTAAGTGCTGAGCTGTGAGCTCCGTTCTGTTCAGAGCTGCTGGGCAGGTACTAAATGTATGAGTTCTGCAGCAGAACTCATAACAGCCTTTTTTTCCCTGGTACTCTGTCCTGGGAAGGTGGGGCTTTATTTATAAGTTCCTGTCATTCTGCTGCCTTTTTTCAGAGATGCCCTGCCCAGCGAGGCGGTAGCCTAGTCACAGTCTGCCAGCAGAGGCATTGCTGAGCTGCTGTGGGCTCTGCCCTGCCTGCCGTGTGAACTTCCTTATAGTTTTGTTTATACGGGTATAGTTAGAACTGCCTCAGTAATGGCAGTCTGCCTCAGTAATGGCGGACTGTGTAGTGGCGGACTGCCTCAGTAATGGCAGATTGCCTCTTTAATGGTGGACTGCCTCAATAACGGCCTACTGCCTTGGTAGTGGTGGACTGCTTCAGTAATGGTGGACTGTATCGGTAGTGGTGGACTGCCTCGGTAATGGCGGACGCCCTTTCTCCCACAGAGCTGGACCATCCCGGGTCCAGCTGTGCTTGCTGTGAAACTCTCAATCCAGAGTGTTTCAGATTGCTGGTCTTTGTGAGGGTGAGACCAGCCTAGCCAGATCACCTGGCTTCCTGTTTCAGCCCCCTTTTTTTCAGTTGAACGGGCGACTCTGCCTCCCAGGCGTTCCAGTTGCCAGTTGAAACGGTACCTGGATTTGTGTGAGTTTTTGTGCAGAGACCTGCTGTGCTGGCTGAAACAGCTGCGCTAAAGACTCATGGCACTTTTCCGCCCGGGAATCTCCTGGTGTGTGGGCAGTAAAAATTCGTTTGGAAATGCGGTGATCACTCACCCTCTCCATTTTTGCTGGGAACTGCAATCCAGAGCTGTTCCTATTCGGCCATCTTGGATTCTCTCCCGTCTTGCTAAGTTACATCACTTTTTTGGGAAAGTACACTGGAAAAACCTATAGCTTTTAATATAATCTTTTCTGTTCTTTATATAACATGTTAAAATGTATGTCCTTACAAGTTTAAATTATGATCAAAATTTCTGGTAGACATCTTCTAGTGCATTAAAATACAATCTAGTTTCATTGCAAACCTCACACATTTGACTTTTAAGTAAGCACTAAGAAACTTATTTCTCATGTCAAAATTTGAGGTGCACAGTATTACAGTTAATTTTTATGCTGCTTCTAAATGCAAGAGGCATGAAAAAATTGCATGTTAAGACACTTGAATTTCTAGACCATATCACTGTTGTTAATTTCTCTTTTAACCTGAAATCAATTTGTATTTCCTAAGAAATATTGTCCATTCTGTGTTTCTGATAGTTAAGGTTTTTTTTTTGATAGCTGTTTGCATTTGGCCTGTATATATAGATATCCTAAAATTAATTTACATAGACTTCTGATACTTACCAATCAGAAGTTTATATTGCAATATTTATATATAATGTGAAAAAACTAATTTCAAAATTCAGGTTATTTTAATCAGTCATATGCACATAATATTTAAATAATGCTAAATTCTAAGTAACTTACAATACCAAATAACTTCTGAAAATCATCTCTATATTTGTAAATAATATGCTTATACTGCTTTTACTTGATTTATCAGTATTAGACATTTGTTAACTTCCTGTTACAACAGATGAAAATCTAGCTGTCTTTCTTTACCCCTTCAGCTTTCCAAATGATCAAACAGATTAAATAATCTCTGATTCCTGGTACCTGCCTTCTAAAGCCTTCTGTCTTCCTGTACTTTTGGCCAGGCCTTTTGTGATGATCTTATGAACTTCTACACTGCTTACCTGCATTGGCTCCCTGCTCTTTTCTAGGTCACATGTCATTCACTGGGTTAACCATCTTATTTTGGTAGAGCATATCCTTCTGTAGCTTCCTAAGAATGAATTCATGGAGGTAAATTTTTGTGTTGTCTTGTATTTAAACATTCCTTTATTCTACTCTCATGTTTCAATTATAGCTGTAACTTGATACAGAACTCTAAATTTTTCTGTGTGTTTTGTTTTTGTTTTCTTAAATAATAAAGTTTTAAAATTAGTATTATTTCATCTAAGAGGTTTAGACATAGCAGTTCTCAGGCTGTTGCAGTCTCCCAGTGATGTCATCAGGACCCAGACACTCTTCATCTCTGTGCCCCTGTACCCTCATCCTGTTGATCTGAGAAATTAGGGGTTTTAGGTTTTACCTTTTATACTGTCTGTAGAAGAAGCAAGCAAGAAAGAACATGTTCATTGTAGAAGTTGAAGGGAGGCAGTCTCTAGAGTATGCTATGAAACTTTCTGGAATGCTCAATTAGATTTATATTTTCAATAGAGTTTCCTTTTGTCTAAGAAGAAATATCATCTACTTTTAATTTTTCCATTATTGCATTGAAATTTCTATTCTGATATTAAATGTTTAAAAGAGCTCATTCTTGATGTATGAGTTCTTTTTTCATCTTATCTAAAGATTGAACAAGTTTGGTAATCTTTTTCAGCTAATAAATTCATACTCTCTCGGAGTTTATTTCTGCCTCCTTTGCATTGTCTTCATTTCCTTCTAATTTAATTATTTGTGATACGATCACATGTGAACCCCCCAAAAAGCTAAGATCTTAAAAATAATAGCCATCTTCCAGTGTAGCCCTCACACCCTTGATACTCCACCCCCCTAGTTTCCCACACCCCAGGTAACGATAATCGTATGTTCATCATTGCTTTTCCTTTCCTTTTATAAAGTTTTACTGCATTTATAAGTATCATTTTATAATTTTTTATTTTAGTTTTTCACTTTACTAAAAGGGTATCATGTTGTTTGTAATGTATTAGAACTTTTTGCACTTACTATTTTTCTAAAGCTCATCTGTATCGTTGGATGTCACCATGGCTGCTATAGAGTATTACATTGTATTACAGTAACACAGTTCATTCAGAACTAGACATGGATGTTAGGATTATGCCCAGGTTTATGCAATGGAGTACAAGCACAATGACCCTTCTTGTATACATCTCCTTTATAAATGTGCAAAGGATTCTCATAAGTAAATGAGTGGAATCTTTGCATCAAAAGTTACATGAAGGTTCAACCTCAGGAGATAGTGCCAAACCACTATCAAGTATTTGAAATAACTTCCACCAGCAATGTACAAAGGATACTGTGAATTCATATCGTCTCCAGCACTAGCTATTGTCATACATTTTTATTTTTGCCAGTCAGATTGGTATAAAATGATAGATCATTGTGTTCTGAATTGAAAGTATTCTTTTTGTGTATACCATCCATTTTCTTAATGGGCCAATGAGTTTCCTACTGGTTTGTAGAATTTTAAAAAATATATATTTTATATAAACATATATTTGGTTGTTTATGTGTATGGTAAAAATCTTCTCTCAGCTCATGGTATTTCTTTCTTAAGAGTTTAAAGCTTTGTTTTTGACAAATCTTAATCCATATAGAGTTTATTTCTTTATAATATGGTATGACATCTTTTTAATATCAACTATTTTCAACCTTAATTATTGAATAGTCTTTCTCCACTAATCTAATATTATAGTTAAAAACATGTTTGTGTTTGTTTCAGAACTTTTTCTTTTTCTTTTTTTTTTTTTGAAATCGAGTCTCACTCTGTCATGCAAGGGGTGCAAGTGGTACTATCTTGGCTCACTGCAACCTCTCCCTCCTGGGTTCAAGCGGTTCTCCTGCCTCAGCCTCCTAAGTAGCTGGGACTACAGGCGTGCACCACCATGCCCAGCTAATTTTTGTATTTTTAGTAGAGACAGGGTTTCACCATGTTGGCCAGGATGGTCTCAATCTCCTGACCTTGTGATCTGCCCGCCTTGGTCTCCCAAAGTGCTGGGATTACACACATGAGCCACTGCACTGAGCCTGAACTCTTTTTTTCTGTTCCATTGGTTGTCTGTGCCTTTGCCAATACTATATTGTCTTTATTTTTTTATAGCCTTACAATAAATCATGATATCTAGGAGAGTAAGTCCTTTCTTTGTTGTCTTCAAAAGTATCTTGGCTATTCGTGGTCTTTTGCTTTCCCATATACATTTAAAATATTGTCAGATTCCATGAAAAACCTCATTGTGATTAACTAGAATTGCATGTAATCTGTAGTTTTATAATTTCCCCTGTGGAAGGCCTTCAGACATCTTTTGGTAAAGTTGTTTCTAGACTCTTGATATTCTTTGATACCATTGTAAATGGTGTCTTCTTTTTAATTATGTTTTCTAATTCTTTACTGCTACTATCCAAAAATTAAACTGACTTTATTAGTCTTATATACTTTGTGAAACACTCAGTTGTTTCTAATTGCATATATTCTTCTAGTTTTTTTTATATAGACAGTCATATCATCTGCAAAAAAACTACTTTTTAATCTTTATATTTCATGTCTTTATTTATTTTTGAGACGGAGCCTCTCCTGTTGCCTAGGCTGCAGCAGTGATCCTCCCACTTCCATCTCCCGAAGTGTTGGGATTACAGACATGAGCCACCGCTCTTGGCTACCTCCTTTTTAAAGCTTTATTTTACAGGCTGGGATCCTTAATACTATGTTGATTAGAAATAATGATAGTGTACTAATGTTTAGTTTAGGATTTTTGCATCTAGGTTTGTCATAAAATGTGTCTTTGATTTTTCCTTTTTATAAAGTACTTGGATATTGGGTTTAAGTTATGCTGTTTTATAGAATAACTTGGGGATTATTCTTGCTTCTTATTTTGATCTATTTTATTTGAATTTTCATTATTAATAGTTACTTATAATAATTTACTTTAACTTTTTTTTTTTTTTTTTTTTGAGGCACAGTCTTGCTCTGTCACCCAGGCTGGAGCACAGCGGAGTGATCTTGGCTCACTGCAGCTCCCACCTCCTGGGTTCAAGCAATTCTCCTGCCTCAGCCTCCAGGGTAGCTGGGACTACAGGTGCCCACCACCACACCTAGCTAATTTTCTTTGTATTTTTAGTAGAGATGAGTTTTCACTATGTTGGCCAGGCTGGTCTCAAACTCCTGACCTCAAGTGATCTGTCCACCTCAGCCTCTCAAAGTGCTAGGATTACAGGCATGAGCCACTCTATGCCTGACTTATATAGATGTGCTTCCTTTTTCATTGTATTATTTTTTGGAACTTCTGTCTTTTCATCAGTTTTACTAAACGATGTTTATTTGACAGCTGTCTTAAAAGAGCTGAGTTGGCTTGTTGATTTTTTTTTCCCATCTCATTAACTTCCTCTTTTATTTAATTTCTGCAGAGAATAATCTGTCTCTGATGGGGGAAGGACATAGGTTATTTTTTGCTTACTCTCTGAATGGTCCCTATTCAGATTGTTGACCAATCCTCAATTTTTGAGCCCCACACATTACACTTCCCTCAACAATATCTAGTGCCTCTAATTCTGAGCATTTCAGTTCTGCAGAATATTTGCCAGGTTCTCATGTGTTTCCTTATACAGGTCCTTAGGTTATTGCTTTCTTCCTGCTTCTAATTCAGTTCATCCTCCTCCGTAATTAAGTTTTCCAAAAATGTGTTGAAATTTCTCTTATCCTTATATCTTTTCTCCTTTTCTCTTTGCTCAATATGTTCATACCTTTTAAAATCTCTTATTCTCACTTTAGTGTGTTTTGAAGAGATCAGGAGATAATTATGCATGTGGTCAATCCACCATTTTTTTAACCCCAGGCAAATAAATCCTGTTCTAAAATAGGCATTGACTGAACGTCTGGATGTTATTCTTCTGGAAAAAGCAGAGACTGAGCAACAGTGTCTTTCTCTGAAAAAGGAAAACATTAAAATGAAGCAGGAGGTTGAGGTAAGTCAGTATTTTAGTATTATTTGCTTTTTTATCAACTTGTATACTGTAATCATTAGTTTTAGAGCTAAGACTTGAAAAAGCACCTAATCTGATTAACATTTTATAATATGAACAAAGAAACAGAGACTGAGATTTTAAAAGAAAAATAACTCAAATCATCTAACTATACAGCAATAGAGGTGACATTTACTTGTTGCATTATCTTTTTTATAGTAATAATGCCATTCTTTAATAAAAGTGAAAAGAAGTTGATTTTCACACATGACTAAATAGCATGATCTCTTTAGTTCTAGGATATATTCGGAGGCATGTTTCTATGTCTTGCCTCTTAGGTCTAGGCTAATTTGAGTAATAGATTTAATATTGTAGGTATATATTGTCATACTTTAGATAGGCAGAGCCTAAGGAGAATTATTGGAATATCAGTATCATATTTCTCTAAATACATTTGTACTCGTTTACTTTTCTTTCTACCTAGCTGTGGCTAATCTTTTTAGTAAGGGCAGAGGCTTCTTTTGTCTTAAAGAATTTATGTGTGCTTATTTTTTGTAATAGGATTCTGTAACTAAAATTGAAGATGCACATAAGGAGTTGGAACAATCACAGAGAAACTACATGAAAGAAATTGAAAATCTGAATAATGAATTGATGGCACTACATTCCAAATACAGTGAAGAAAAAGATAACTTACAAAAGGAACTAGAGGAAGCAATGAATAAGCAATTAGAGCTTTCAGAACAACTTAAATTTCAGAACAATTCTGAAGATAATGTTAAAAAACTACAAGAAGAGATTGAAAAAATTAGGCCAGCCCTTGAGGAGCAAATTTTATATCTGCAAAAGCAATTAGACACTACCACTGATGAAAAGAAGGAAACAGTTAATCAACTCCAAAATATTATTGAGGCTAATTCTCAACATTACCAAAAAAATATTAATAGTTTGCAGGAAGAGCTTTTACAGTTGAAAGCCATACACCAAAAAGAGGTGAAAGAATTGATGTGCCAGATTGAAGTATCAGCTAAGGAACATGAAGCAGAGATAAATAAATTGAATGAGTTAAAAGAGAACTTAGTAAAACAATGGGAGGCAAGTGAAAAGAACATTCAGGAGAAATATGAATATGAGTTAGAAAATTTAAGGAAAGCCACCTCAAATGGAAACCAAGACAGTCAGATGTGTTCTAGTCTCTTACAAGAAAATACGTTTGTAGAACAAGTAGTAAATGAAAAAGTCAAACACTTAGAAGATACCTTAAAAGAACTTGAATCTCAACATAGTATCTTAAAAGATGAGGTAACTTATATGAATAATCTTAAGTTAAAACTTGAAATGGATGCTCAACATATAAAGGATGAGTTTTTTCATGAACGGGAAGACTTAGAATTTAAAATTAATGAATTATTACTAGCTAAAGAAGAACAGGGCTGTGTAATTGAAAAATTAAAGTCTGAGCTAGCAGGTTTAAATAAACAATTTTGCTGTACCACAGAACAGCATAACAAAGAGATACAGAGTCTTAAGGAACAACATCAAAAAGAAATATCAGAACTAAATGAGACATTTTTGTCAGATTCAGAAAAAGAAAAATTAACATTAATGTTTGAAATACAGGGTCTTAAAGAACAGTGCGAAAACCTACAGCAAGAAAAGCAAGAAGCAATTTTAAATTACGAGAGTTTACGAGAGATTATGGAAATTTTACAAACAGAACTGGGCGAATCTGCTGGAAAAATAAGTCAAGAGCTTGAATCAATGAAGCAACAGCAAGCATCTGACGTTCATGAACTGCAGCAGAGGCTCAGAACTGCTTTTACTGAAAAAGATGCCCTTCTTGAAACTGTGAATCACCTCCAGGGAGAAAATGAAAAGTTGCTATCTCAGCAAGAATTGGTACCAGAACTTGAAAATACCATAAAGAACCTTCAAGAAAAGAATAAAGTATACTTACTTAGTCTCAGTCAAAGAGATACCATGTTACAAGAATTAGAAACAAAGATAAGTTCTCTTACTGAGGAAAAAGATGATTTCATAAATAAACTAAAAGATTCTCATGAAGAAATGGATAATCTACATAAAAAGTGTGAAAGGGAAGAAAGATTGATTATTGAACTTGAGAAGAAAGTAGAGCGAACAACCCAGTACAGCAGTGAACTAGAGCAAAAGGTAAATGAATTAACAGGAGGACTAGAGAAGACTTTAAAAGAAAAGGATCAAAATGACCAAAACGTAGAAAACCTTGTGGTTCAAATGAAAATTCTCTCTGAAGACAAAGAATTATTGTCAGCTGAAGTGAAGTCTCTTTATGAGGAAAACAATAAACTCAGTTCAGAAAAAAAACAGTTGAGTAAGGATTTGGAAGTTTTTTTGTCTCAAAAAGAAGATATTTTCCTTAGAGAACATATTACTGAATTAGAAAAGAAACTTCAGTTAATGGTTGAAGAGCGAGATAATTTAAATAAACTGCTTGAAAATGAGCAAGTTCAGAAGTTATTTGTCAAAACTCAGTTGTATGGTTTTCTTAAAGAAATGGGGTCAGAAGTGTCAGAAGACAGTGACGAGAAAGATGTTGTTAATGTCCTACAGGCAGTCGGTGAATCCTTAGCAAAAATAAATGAGGAAAAACACAACCTGGTTTTTCAATGTGATGAAAGGGTATTAGAGTTAGAAAAAGAGATTAAGTGCCTTCAAGAAGAGAGTATAGTTCAATGTGAAGAACTTAAGTCTTTATTGAGAGACTGTGAACGAGAGAAAGTTCTCTTAAGGAAAGAGTTAGAAGAAATGCAGTCAGAAAAAGAGGCCCTGCAATCTGATCTTCTAGAAATGAAGAATGTTAATGAAAAAACAAGGCTTGAAAATCAGAATCTTTTAATTAAATTTGAGGAAGTATCTCAAACATCTAGCAAAGATGAAATCCACAGTGAAAAAGAAAAATGTTTTATAAAGGAGCGTGAAAACCTAAAGCCATTACTAGAACAAAAAGAATCAGAATTACAAGATATGAGAGCAGAGTTGATACTATTAAAGGTACTATTCATTTGAATTTTATTGTTTCAAATTAATTCTTAGTTTGATTCCAAAATATATACATTAAACATTTTTACACCTTGACATTAAAAGTAAATTTTTACCATTTAAGCTCAAGTGACAACTTTCTGAAAAGTGCATTAAACATTTCCATGTTGTGTGTCCAGTTTATTACATTCATTTATGGGAGGTGTTAGATAATTTTAAAATCTTGAATTTATAGAAGATTAAATGATTAGGGGTTTAAATGTCTTGGACAAAAGTATATTAGTCACTAGCAAAACTACAACTAAACATGAAAAAACTTGAATTTCATTCTTGTATGATATACTTAGTTATCTTTGGTAAAGAGCACTTTTAAGCAAAAGAGAGCTGTGGTGGTATTGCTAAAATTTTAGGCTTTTCTTTAAACTTAAAGATTAAAAATCATTTAATCTTTTATTACATATGTATTTGATGGATCGAGTTGTTTATCTTGGCCTTGGTTACTGCTTTTTTTATTTTAATAGTAAATGCCATATGCAGGGTAAGTTCAGTATTAATTTTCTGGTCTAACAAGGGAGAATCTGTTGACCAAATTGCTTTTTGTAGGAATTCTCTTTGATAATGATTATCTTATGCTTAATATGATGGCCAGTTCATCATGGAAAATGAATTCTGATTCTGGTTTTTATTTTGTGTTTTTTCCCCCCCTATAAAATGTAGGATTGCTTAGCAAAATCACCTTCAGTAAAAAATGATTCTTTGTCTTCAGTAAAAGAGCTGGAAGAAAAAATAGGTAACTATGATTCTACATATGTTGACACAATTAATTAGACAGATTGTTGTTAGTGTTAGAATAGATTGGGAAATACTATAGCCAAATAATGAGTTGTTAAAAATACAGTAAGTAGCTGTCTTTTCCTCAACCTCACATTCTTGCCCCTCTGACATCTGTTTGCCTTCTCTTTCAAAAGTGTTACTTTTTTTTAAAAATTTTTATTATTATTTTTTTAAGATGGCGTCTCACCATGTTGGTCGGGCTGGTCTTGAACTCCCGACCTCAGGTGATCCGCCGCCTTGGCCTCCAAAGTGCTTGGATTACAGGCGTGAGCCACTGCGCCCGGCCTTAAAATTGTTACTTTCTATTGTTTAACCCAAGCAAAAGACTAGTGTGATTTCATTTATAAATGGTTTCCTGGTTGATTTTGATTTTTTCATTCATTTAGCAAACTTTATTTAAATGCCCAACTGTTCTGGACACTGGTAATAGAAAAGTGGTTGAGGTACTGCTTAAAGATCTCACTGTAATTGTAGTAGTTTGAGGTGTGGACAAGATACAGTACAGACAGCATAGGAACTTACCTATTTTGAATTAGGAAAAGCAGCATAGAATAGAGTTTTCAGTCGAGTCTTGAAGAATGAGAAATTTTACACGGGAAGAAACGTATTCTTGCAAGAAGGAAGAACAGGTGCTTGTATGTTGACATATAACATATATCAAGGCGCATACGAGGAAGTTCCTGGAGAGGTAGGAGCCTGATCATAAACACTAGTGTGATTGATATGCAGAGGAGTTAGGACTTTATCTTATCCATTTATTCCTCATAGTAACGTTATGGGATAGCTCTTTTATCCCCATGTAAGGATCAGGAAATGAAGACTTAGAAGTATGTAAAGTGCCGATGATCCCTCAATTTACTCCCCTATTAGATTAGGGTAAGGGAAGTTGAAGAGTTTAGAATGACTCCCAGTTGTCTATAATGAGTGTTTGGGGCAGATTGGGATGTTCAGTTTTAGAAAAATTAAGTTTAAATACCAGTTCAAGTACAGATGTCAGAATGCTGTGCAAATCTGGAATTAAGGGGAGAGAGCGAGGCTAGAGATAAATGTTTGTAAACAACATGCATTAAAAGCCAGGAGATTGAAATCACCAAGGGAATATAGCAAAAAGATGGAGACTAGAGACAGTGCTCCATTCATTTAAAGATTGAGAAGAGAGTCAACACAGAAATTGAGAAGGAGCAGCCATTAAGCTAAGAAAACCTGGAATATAACATGTCTTAAAAGCTAAGGCAAGTAACATGGAAGTGAAAGAAGTGCTTCAAGAGGGAAAAAGTGGTTAGCCATTGCTAGTGCTGCTGATGTATCAGATAAGATGAGTACTGAGAACTGACCACTGCCTTAAGCAGCATAAAGGTCAATTTCCATGACATGCTGGAACCAGAGCTTGATTGCAGTTGGTTCTAGAAAAATAAAATGAGGAAGGCAATGTTTGAGAGCATATATAGACAACTCTTTGAAGGGGTTTGCTGTAGCGGGGAAGAAAAGACGGGACAAAATCTGGAGGGGCAGTGTGGTTTAATTTTTTATTTTATGGGAAGAATAACAGCATTTTTGAGATGTTTCACCTGTCCCCTACTCTCTTTAACTGCTTTCTCTATTTGTTCCTGGCCTTAATTTCTTGATGATAATTTTTCTTGTTGCCTGTTTATAAACTTTTGGGAAAAATCCACTAGAAAGGAGAAAATTATTGGCTGCAGAAGAAGGAGCGAGAATTGTTCTGATGCTTGAGTAGGTGAGGAGATGTAGGATGAAATGCAGATGTGGAACAATTGGCCTTTGCTCCACACACAGGCACCTCACTATGGCAGCCAGAGGGAAGAAACAGGTGCAAGTAAATTAATAGGCCAGGACAGAAATTCAGATCATAACTGAATTTTTAGAAACAAATATCAAGAAGTCCTGAACTGTGGAGTTCAAATAGGGTAGGTAGCTAAAGAAGTTAAAGGAGAGATCAATATTGGTTAGGTAAAACATATTACAGGTTTAGTCATGAAAATCAGACCCACCAGCCACGAGGAGGAATGCACCTATGGAGCATAAATGTTTATCTGCATCTGATATTTCCAGTACTTGGTCCTAATTTGCACACTATCACCTAAAGTCCTAGCATAACAGCAGTTCCAGGAAATCTAATGAGAAGTCCTAAAAGCCTCTCCAATTCCTGCAAACTTATAAAATGGCTAGAAAAAAGTAGACTATTTTGGAGGATTAAAGACAATGGAAACTTTTTACATTGTTTGCCTCACATAATGAATAAGCTTTCACTTTTAAAAATATTAGTGTTTTTGCTGCTTATTTTAATATCAAATTACCAATTTAATATCAAATTACAAATTAGGAACCAATGTTCCTAGATAATCTATATCTAGGGCTAAAATAAGCAAGTAATTTGAATTTTTTTCCTTTTGAGTTCATATATAATCCATTTATTTTCTATTTTTAGAAAATCTGGAAAAAGAATGTAAAGAAAAGGAAGAGAAAATAAATAAGATAAAATTAGTTGCCGTGAAGGCAAAGAAAGAACTAGATTCCAGCAGAAAAGAGGTGAGCTGACTTTAAAAATGTAAGATTCAGGAATCTTATATTTTAAAAACCCATGAGTTTTTCTATCTATTAAAAAAAAATCTCTTAAGTTTTACTTTGTATTCAAAACAGACCCCCCCCCCCTTGTAAAAAACAAAACAAAAAACCTCTCTAATTTTACTTTGTATTTAAAACAGACCCAGACTGTAAGGGAAGAACTTGAATCTGTTCTGTCAGAAAAGGACCAGTTATCTGCTTCCATGAAAGATCTCATTCAAGGAGCAGAAAGCTATAAGGTAAAAATAGTCATTTTAATACCAAGTTATAATTATAACTTCTAAGTTAAGAAATATACTGGAAATGTAAAATTATTCTCCATAAAACAGTCGCCTTGTATTTTTTAGCAAATATTTATTCTGTTTTTTGGCGCAATGTAGTAGAATCCTAATAACAAGATTTTAAAGTGGTTAATTTTTAAATAATGCCTTTTTTTTTTTTTTTTTTTGAGACAGTGTCTCCCTCTGTTGCCCAGGCTGGACTGCAGTGATGCGATCTTGGCTCACTGCAACCTCTGCCTCCTGGGTTCAAGCAGTTCTCCTGCCTCCAAGCGGTTCTCTTGCCTCCGCCTCCCAAGTAGCTGGAGCTACAGGCGCACCATGCCCAGCTAATTTTTGTATTTTTAGTAGAGACAGGGTTTCACCATGCTGGCCAGGCTGGTCTCGAACTCCTAACATCATGATCCGCCCACCTCGGCCTCCCAAAGTGCTAGGATTACAGGCATGCGCCATCGCACCTGGCCTAAATAGTGCCTTTAAACTATTGCTTCTAAAAATAAAATTGTGTTTTTGGATTTCCTAATAAAATCAGTAACAAAGAGACAGCTATTACTACTGTAATTATTTAATATTGTTCTGGCCAAATGAATAAACCTGAAGCTTAAACAAGGTGAAGTGTTGTTATTTGGAGGTAATGTACTTATTTACCTTAATAACATGAAAATGTATTATTAAAAATACAAGAATTTAAAAAGTACAACAAAATCACTGAATGCAAGATAAACATCACTGCATTTCTTCAGGTACTCATTCCTTCAGCAAATATTTATAAGGCAGACTAAGTTCTGAGTTCTAGGGCAGGTGGTGATCAACCAAGTTCCTATCCTAAGTTCCTATTCTCTTAGGACTTAAAAAATTCCAATAGCAGTAATAGACAAAAATAAAAGATACATACCATGTAGAAAAGTAAGGTGGGTAATGAGCCATAATCAGGCTAGATTTTATGAAAAAAAGAAAATCCCACAGCAGCCATAAAATCCAATCTTAGGAAGCACTTAAATGGTAAGTTTTGGCACTTAATGAAGAAAACTGCAAAACTTATATAGGATTACTAAATATTATTTGAACCATTAGTTCTGAGATTGGTTTACAAATTCTAAAACAATTTCATTAAAAATTTTAGATTTTTTTTGGGTGGAATCTTGACAGTTATTCTTAGTTTTAAGTAAAAAATAAACTAGCATGAACAGCTAAATTTTTTGAAAATAAAAAGAAAAAGGTGACATCCTACTCAGATGCTAAAACTTCCCACAGAGTTACAGTAATGTGATAGAATTCTGGTGTAAGAATGGTGCAAATTAATGAAGCAGAAGAGATAGATACTTCTGCATAACAACAAATAGTTGCCAGACTCTCTTCTAAACACTTTACATATCTCAATACACTTAATTCTCAAAACAACCTCAAAGTATATAAGCATCAACACTGTATAAGTGAGGGCTCTAAGGCATAAAGAGGTTAAGGACCTCAAAGTCACAGGCTCAAATTTCTTAAGAGACCTCAGAGTCACAGAACAAGTAACAGAGCAGAGCTGGCATTTGAATTCAGGCGGTTCCAGATCTATTGTTCCATCAGCTAAGCTATACTATCCTGGTAAAATTTGAAACCAAAACCAATGAAGAAATTCCTTCTAAGGAATTAGGTTTCTATTTCACTTCACATACCAAAATGTATTCCGAATGTATTAAAAAAATTTGTGAAAAATATTTTTTAAAAACCTAGAATGAAATATTGATCCTTTAACTGACTTCTGGATACAAAAGGCTTTTTCAAACTTTAAATACCTAAAACAGTTTAGGCCGGGTGCAGTGGCTCACACCTGTAATTCTAGCACTTTGGGAGGCTGAGGTGCGTGAGTCACTTGAGGCCAGGAGCTTGAGATCAGCCTGGCCAACACGGCAAAACCCTGTCTTAACATGCAAACTTTAGCTGGGCATGGTGGCACACGCCTGTTGTCCTAGCGACTCTGGAGGCTGAGGAATGAGAATCACTTGAACCTGGGAGGTGGCAGCTGCAGTAAGTGGAGATTATGCCACTGCACTCCTACCTAGAGTATTTTAACGAATTACAAAGGAAAAGATTGATAGATTTAACTATTTGAAATTGATATGCCTAGTCTACCTCTGGAAGAAATTAATAGATTAAAGGGCCTCTTAAAATGTAAAGAAGCAAGTTCCTCATGTAACTTGCTCTTATGAAGAAGCCCATATATAAATTTAAAATGTGTGTTTTAATGGATTTATAAGATATTTATAAGCATACTCATTCTTTGTCATCATTTTATGTATAAATTTAAATTTTCAAATTTCATTACCATATTTTCATGTGTAATATAAACTAATGTATACAAATGTGACAGGATTTAAGGTAGAACCAGAGGGACTGAAATGTTTAAAAATGTTGATCATTTTTAAAAACACGTGTCACTAAGCTCTATTAGCTTCTTCAGGGTGCATCATTCCAAAGATACTGAGTAATTTTGTAGTTTGTTGAGTTGGCTAGTTTTTTCAGTGTCCATATCACTTGTAATAACTTGTTTTAGTTTATTAAAAGCTCTGAACACACAGGTATCCTGGAGGGGCAATAATTTGTAATTATTTAGATGTTTAGAAGTTTCTACCCTACATAAAGAAAGTAGACTTGTATGCGTGGCATTCGTTTTTGTTCCAAGACTCCCCTTAGGAATAATACTTGATTAAAATCAGAATTTCCCATAGGGAGCGATTATTTACTAGAATCAGCCTTGGCATAGCAGTTCAGTTTTTACAGCTATTGACAGCAATTGGAATCAGAATGAGTAAAAATGAAGAAGGCCAGAGAGAGACTAAGAGGATAAATATCTCTGATTTTTAGAGGAGCTTACCCAAATACAAAACAAGCACAGAGTCTTCTTTCTGTGAAAAAGACAAGACCCTAGTGATACCTCAACCCTGTATTCATGTGTGCCAGGAAGTAGCAGACTCAGATAAATAAACATAGAAAAACAAAAATGTAAGCCATATTCTAGATTCCTAAGTCCTGTCTTCTGTCACCGAAATCATTAAATGAACAGATTATAAAATCAAAATTTCGTATTTTAACAGTTAGCCACCAGTTCAGCCAAATAATTGACCATGTGTAAATCAAAATTAGAAACAAAAGTACATTAGTCAAGGATCAGATCTGGCAAGCAAGAGCTGCTCATGGTGGCTCACGCCTGTTATCCTAACAGTTTGGGAGACCTAGGCGGTTAGATTGCCTGAGCTCAGGAGTTTGAGACCAGCCTTGGCAACGTGACAAAACTCTGTCTGTACTAAAAATACAAATATTAGCTGGCCGTGGTGGCACACACCTGTAGTCCCAGCTACTTGGGAGGCTGAGGGAGAATCCCTTGAACCCAGGAGATAGAGGTTACAGTGACCTGAGGTCATTCCACTTCAGCCTGGGCAATAGAGCAAGACCCTGTCTCAAAAAAAAGATTTGGCAACACGATCCAAAAGAGTGTAGCCCTGGCGCAGTGCCTCACACCTGTAATACCAGCACTTTGGGAGGCCGAGGCGAGTGGATCACCTAAGGTTAATTCGAGATCAGCCTGGCCAACCTGCTAAAACCCAGTCTCTACTAAAAATACAAAAATTAGCAGGGCGTTGTGGCACGTGCCTGTAATCCCAGCTACACCCGGGAGGCTGAGGCAGGAGAATCACGAACCTGGGAGGCAGAGGCTGCAGTGAGCCAAGATTGCACCACTGCACTCCAGCCTGGGTGACACCACAAGACTCAGTCTCAAAACAAAAACAAAACACCAGAAAAGCCTGCAGAGATTAGCCAAGGACATGAGAGGTCCAGGTCCAAAGGAAGGCCACTGACAGGCTTCATAGTCCTTTTGGTTAATGTGTTTCTCTTAATGCATAGTATCTCAGTGGAACTTGCAAAAATAAACTTTGCAAGAAAACATAAACATTGTGCTAGCAACAAAACCACAATCAGATACCACCTCACATCAGTCAGAATGGCTACCATTAAAAAGTCAAAAAATAACAGGTGCTGGCGAGGTTGCAGAGAAAAAGGAACACTTACGTACTTTTGGTGGGAGTGTAAATTAGTTCAGCTGTTGTGGAAAACAGTGTGGCAATTCCTCAAAGACCTAAAAACAAATACCATTCGACCCAGCAATCCTGTTACTGGGTGTATACCCAAAGGAATATAAGTCATTCTGTCATAAAGACATATGCACATGTATGTTTACTGCAGCATTATTCATGATAGCAAAGACACAGAATCAACCTAAAGGCCCATCAATGGTAGACTGGATAAAGAAAATTGGCATATATATCACCATGGACTACTACACAGCCATTAAAAAAAACAATGAAATTGTGTCCTTTGCAAGGATATCGATGAAGCTGGAAGCCACTATCCTTAGCAAACTAATGCAAGAACAGAAAACCAAATACCACGTTCTCACTTATAAGTGGGAGCTAAATGATGAGAGCACATGGACACATAAAGAGGAACAACAGACACTAGTGCCCATCAGAGGGTGGAGGAGTAGGAGGAGGGTCAGCAAAAATAACTAATGAGTACTAGGCTTAATACTTGGATGATGAAATAATCTGTACAACAAACCCCTGTGACACAAGTTTGCCTATATAAACTGCACATGTACTCCTGAACTTAAAAGTTAAGAATTTTTTTAAAAAACACTATTTTGCTAGTAACTTTATATGCACCTTTATGAGAAGAACAGTGAGAAGTTTTCCAGAAACAAAGGCAAAAACAGAATTTATAAGGGAGAAGAGAGAAAAACATAAAAAACTACATACAGTCTCAAAACTGAATCTCATTTACATGTTTTGGTGGATAACCTGATTAGCTTGTGTGTGGCAAAAAAAGTCTGGTCATTCTGTCCTTGAGTAGGCCAACTAGGAATATCAAAGAAAATTCAGTTGGCAGCTGGACGCGGTGGCTCACACCTGTAATCCCAGCACTTTGGGAGGTCAAGGAGGGCGGATCATGAGGTCAGGAGTTCAAGGCCAGCCTGGCCAACATGGTGAAAACCCATCTACTGAAAATATAAAAATTGGCCAGGCGTGGTGGCAGACGCCTGTAATCCTAGCTACTCAAGAGGTTGAGGCAGGAGAATCGCTGGAACCCAGGAGGTGGAGCCTGCAGTGAGTCGAGATTGCACTACTGCACTCCAGCCTGGGCAACAGAGCAAGACTCAATCTCCAAAAAAAAAAAAAAAAAAGAAAAAATTCAGTTGGCTTTAGATTCTTCAGGAAATATTGAAAGTGTCACCGCAGAGTGTGAGAGACTAAATCTATGAATGTCTTCCAGTGTTCTTTCGTTAACACCTTTACCTTATATTAGACCAGTCCTGGGATATTTCTCTCATCAGAATTCTTCAGGTGGAGTTAGGTGTCCAGGTTAAACTTTTTATCCTCCATCCTTAAATTGTGTTTACATTTCAGAAGTTCATTTTTGTTAATGAGTAGAATATTTAACCTTAGAGCTATTATATTGCGCATATTTAAAATTTTCTTCTCCTTTCATGTATTTCATGTATGTTCACCCTCCAACACTAAAAGTTATCCAAAATGTGCTAAATTTATTACCTAATGCCAGTTAGGTATTCTGTCAAATGTTCAAGTTGGGTAAATATTTTAAGCATCTAGAATGGACTCATGAATCTTAAGGTGCCTTGATAATAAAGTCTGATCTGTTGAATGCATAATAACATACCAAAGTTAAATCCTTCTTTTATTGAAGAATCTTTTATTAGAATATGATAAGCAATCAGAGCAACTGGATGTGGAAAAAGAACGTGCTAATAATTTTGAGCGTCATATTGAAGATCTTACAAGACAATTAAGAAATTCAACTTTGCAGGTAATTTTTAAGTAAATTCAAAAGTGAAAACTATAGCAGGTATATTTGAATCTCAATACTTTTGCATAAAAACATATATGTAGTCAGAAACAGAATTTATTCCCCCTCCCTCTACCTTCCTCCCCACTTATGAGAGAAGAATAAGATAAAACAGATAGCAACTATCTTATCTTGCTTATTATTCTAATCTTGGTTCCTTAGGGGGTTGTTTGTTTAGGGGTTTGTTTGTTTTCCATTTCTGCTCTTTGCTCTGCCAGTGCATCTGGTCTCTCGTAAGGTTTACCATGTTAGTATTGCAGTGACAGTTTTAAAAATTTACTCTTAATTTAACATTATTCTGTAGCATGGACTTTGAAATTTTCATTTTTCATATTATGCCAAAATTCTCATTAATGTGCCTGTTCATTCTTCCTCTGCTGTATATATTTTCTGCATGTTTATAGTAATGAATCATTTTTCATTTCAGTGTGAAAAATTAAATTCTGATAATGAAGATCTCCTGGCTCGTATTGAGACACTACAGTCTAATGCCAAGTTACTAGAAGTGCAGATTTTAGAAGTCCAGAGAGCCAAAGCAATGGTAGACAAAGAATTAGAAGCTGAAAAGCTTCAGAAAGAACAGAAGATAAAGGTAAAAACAATCCTGTGAGATTCACATATATATGATGCATTTATGAAAATATTATTTAAATGAAGGGAAGACTTACTAAAGAATAGCATTTATGAATATAGCAGAGCTTATTAATAATAAATACCAACCAAAAATTTGAGAATCCATGCTGTGATTTGGGGGTGTATGTTTTTTAAACATTGAAATATTACCAACCTTTTTATATTTTAGTGTGTCAGATTTATTTTAAAGCCCCTTACAAATACCTTTTTAATGTTGGTTGGGTTGTGTGATTTGTTTTTATTTTTAATTTCAGGAACATGCCACTGCTATAAATGAACTTGAAGAACTTCAGGTACAACTTCAAAAGGAAAAGAAACAGCTTCAGAAAACCATGCAAGAATTAGAGCTGGTTAAAAAGGTAAAATAAAACACTAGGTTCAAAAGTGATACCAATATTCACTTTGTTTTGCTTTCGTTTGGAACGATGTCGCTCTGTGGCCCAGGCTGGATGCAGTGGTGTGATCTTGGCTCTCTGCAACCTCCGCCTCCTGGGTTCAAGCAATTCTTGTGCCTCAGCCTCCTGAGTAGCTGAGATTCCAGGCATGCGCCACCATGCCTGGCTAATTTTTTGTATTTTTAGTAGAGACGGGGTTTCACCATTCTGGTCAGGCTGATCTCGAACTCCTTACCTCAAGTGATCTGCCCACCTTGGCCTCCCAAAGTGTTGGAATTGGATCTGAGGGCGATCTGGCTGTGACATATGTCACCTCATTGATCACCAGGGTTGATTCGGCTGATCTGGCTGGTTAGGCGGGTGTCCCCTTCCTCCCTCACCACTCCATGTGTGTCCCTTCCGAAGCTGCTCACTCAGTCGAAGAGGATGACTATGCCCAACAGAGGAGGACTGGTCTTTGGTTAAGGGTATATGAATAGCTGCACTCCCCTGCTAGAACTTCCAAAGCTCTCAAGATCCAAAATGTAGGGATTACAGGTGTGAGAGCCACTGCACCCAGCCTGCATTGTTAAACTATTCTATACATGTTGAAAAATATTTTAGAATATGACCTGTGGTACTAAAATAATGCTTTATAAATTGTTTGCTCAAAAAAATTGAAAATTTAACTTCTGTAAGTACCAGTCCTTTCAAAAGAATCTAGTGTTATAAGATTTGGTTTGACATTTCATTTTATATGTATGATTATTGTTGGACACATTAAGATATAATTAATGTCAAAGCTTGAAATTTGTATTAAAACTTTGGCTGACTTTACTCCTTCAAAGATTAGGCTAAAAAGAAATGTAGTATAAGAGCCATTTGAAATATTATTGCTTTATAAATCAGAGCTCCACATGATAGAACTGCCAGTTGTAGTTACAGTTATAATGAAATAAAATGAAACTAAGAAAATTGGGTTAAACTATTAGAAAATATTTTGTGAAATTAAAAACTAGAAAATATCCAGTTCATTTCTTTGTTGCAATGTAAATATTTCAGTATTACAGGAAAGCACCTGTTTATTCCTGTGGCATCATTTTAGCAGTTTTACAAATGAACTGATCTAGTATTATGTGAATCTTTTATTTATAAAATGTGCAGGATGCCCAACAAACCACATTGATGAATATGGAAATAGCTGATTATGAACGTTTGATGAAAGAACTAAATCAAAAGTTAACTAATAAAAACAACAAGATAGACGATTTGGAGCAAGAAATAAAAATTCAAAAACAGAAACAAGAAACCGTACAAGAAGAAATAAGTGAGTTAAAGAAAATTCACTTTACCTTACAATTATTTCATCATCACAACTTTATTGGGTGGGTGCATTAGTTTATTATTTCACCAGTCTTTAACTGGCAGTTAGATGTTTAACACAATGATACATGTTACTGAGGATCAGAATGGGTATAAAACCATTTGCCATTTATAGTCCACATTTATTCACTTTAACATTCTTAAATACCTTGCTGTTTTCTGATCTGGATTAAATAAGATTGTCTATGGGTTGTAATTGTTAAAGCTGGGAGATGGGTACAGTAGAGTTTATTGTACTGTTATCACTATTTTCACATATGTTGAAATATTCCATAATAGAAATCTAAAACAGGTTTCTTTTAAAGGTAAGCCGATACAAAGAAGACACTCATCATTTGTGTATTTAAATTCGCTCATAAAAATTTTTTCATCTTTTTCTGCTGAAATTATTTCTTGTACTAGCTTCGTTACAGTCCTTAGTACAACAGTATGAAGAAAAAAACACCAAAATCAAGCAATTGCTTGTGAAAACCAAAAAAGAACTGGCGGATTCAAAGCAAGCAGTACGTTATTTTTCAGTTTCATATTTTAGCACTTATTCATAGTTTATAAGTAATGTTTTTAAAATTTTAACTAAGATTCTCATTCTGTAGGAAACTGATCACTTAATACTTCAAGCATCTTTAAAAGGTGAGCTGGAGGCAAGCCAGCAGCAAATAGAAGTCTATAAAGTAAGGTTCTTTTTACTTTTTAAAGTTAAAAAAAATTTTTTGTGTGTGTAGAAATGAGGTACCATTTAGAGACAAGAATTTATTCTATAAGGATGTTTAGAAAGATTCCTCAGCATTTTGAGGAAGTTGCAACAATAAATCAAGTCTAGCATATAACTGGAGAATATTATTTAGCTCAAGCTAGATTATTTTCATATATTTGGAAATTCGTAATACACTAGAGAATAGTGCAAAATAAAATAAGCATGTATCTGAACTTTCTGAATGATATTCCAGTCACAAGAAAGTTTATAAAATGATTTTATATGTTTGCTATTTGTATTTTTTTATGTATAATGTCTTGAAGTATTTAAACATTGTACCTTAAATACGTAGTCTGGGATTTTTAAAAAAATTTTTGATTGGTGTTGGTTTAAGAAAAGTTAAATTATTTTAGTGAGAAAATGTTCTTAATTGTCTCTACTTTTTGTACTTTTTCAATAATAATACATAAAAATATTTCACTAATTATGCCTTATATGTACTTATGTCTCAAGCCTAAAGTTTGTGTTGTAAGGAAAACCTCTTTAGTGAAGATATGATTTGCTAGAGCTAAATTTAAAGATTTACCCCCAGATACAGCTGGCTGAAATAACATCAGAGAAACACAAAATCCACGAGCACCTGAAAACCTCTGCAGAACAGCACCAGCGCACGATAAGTGCGTACCAGCAGAGAGTGACAGTGCTGCAGGAAGAGAGCCGGGCTGCCAAGGTGCGTTCTTCAGGGAAGCCACAGCAAGCCACCAGGATTTTATTATTGGCTAGTCCATGGTTTACTCCAAGGCAGTGCTCTCCCTTTTTAGTATTTTGCTGTTAAGAGCACTTACTACATTAAAACCTCGTTCAGTTAATCTGGCTCTGACGCCAATCCCATGCCAACCCTAATCGTAACTTGGATCACTTTTTTTGCTAAAAGAAAAAACATGATGTTTTTTCCATTTCAACCTTGTTTTGCAGTTTCTTTATATAAGAAAGTCACTTATTTATAAAAGTTTTTATTATTAAAAGAGTGTGACAGTTCTTTCTGAGGGCTAAATGGTTATAACATTTTCATAGGATGGCTTTGGGGGGCCTACTTTCTTGTCATCAATATCCAAAACAGACACAGTGCAGTGGTTGTGTTAGATGCAGGTATTATCTAAGCAATCATGGCAACACTGTTGTGGGAATTTACAGATCAGGAAAGTGGAAGACCTAGAACTTAACAGTAACCACCCTATTTTAAAACTGAAGTTCAAATAACTTAATTCCTTAAGTTAATTTTTCTCACATTTATAAAAAGGGGAGATATCATAAAAGAAAATCTTTATTATAAAGTCCCAAAAGCATATAGTGCCACTGTAAAATGTATGGTTAGTAAATTAAGCTACCAGGGTAGAAGATATGGTAGAAACAGATCTCTTATCAAAAAAATAAATTATATTATTACAAGGCCTTTAAAAAGCATAAGGCCTCCCAACACAAAGACATGATAAATGTTTGAGGAGATAGATATCCTAATTACCCTGATTTGCTTATTATGCGTTGTATGCATCCAACAAAATATCACATGTACCCCATAAATATGTACAATTATGTATCAATTAAGAAAAAATTTTTTAAGGGTAAGGCCAACAGAAGTATACTTTTTAGCAAAGTTAATCCAGAAAACAAAACGAATGTCAGCCATTCTTCTCATTTTCAAAAACAGGTTTTCATCTCAATTTGTTAATCTCTGAAAGAAAATTGAAGGACCTTGTTACAATAGAAAATTTTTATCTCTTTTGAATGCTGTAGGCAGAACAAGCTACTATAACCTCTGAATTCGAGAGCTACAAAGTCCGAGTTCATAACGTTCTAAAACAACAGAAAAATAAATCTGTGTCTCAGGCTGAAACTGAGGGAGCTAAACAAGAAAGGTAAAGTCTAAATTAAATATGCAGAGTTTTCCTCCCACAATGCAGGTTCTTCACCAAGTAGATTGAAAATCCTATTAAGATTTTTTTTTTTTTTTAAAACAGAGTTTTGCTCTTGTTGCCTAGGCTGGAGTCCAGTGGTGCAATCTCGGCTCACTGCCACCTCTGCCTCCTGGGTTTAATATATTCTCCTGCCTTAGCCTCCTGAGTAGCAGGGATTATAGCTGCACACCACCACACCCAGCTAATTTTCGTATTTTTAGTAGAGATGGGGTTTCACCATGTTGGCCAGGCTGGTCTCAAACTCTTGACCTCAGATGATCCACTTGCCTTGGCCTTCCAGAGTGCTAGGATTACAGGCGTGAGCCACCACACCCAGCCTAAAATTCTATTATGATTTTTAACGGTGAAATTATGTATATTGTTACTAAGATGAATAGAATTTCTTGGCTTCACTGAACTTCATTACAAAGGACACTGTCGCAGACTCTAAAATTAGATGTTAAAGTGCACAGTGAAGCCAGGATATGAGATAATAAGCTAACAGTTCAGTTTTGTCTTAATAAAATCTTGTCATAGTAGAAATACGGGCATTAAAATTACATTATGATTTGTTTTTCCAATTTTGAAAATTTAGAGAAGTAAAATAATACAAATGCGGAATATACTTATCTGCTATTTAGGTTAAACAGAAGTTGCTTTAAAATATTTTACTTATTTCAAAAAATTTTAAATTTAGTACTGAATTTTGGTCTAGATTTCTTTCTTATGACCATTTCAGTTCTATTTGAATGGTATATTGTTTATGCTGCTTTAAAACTAACGTACAGATCCCATTTGTACTGGGTTGAGATAGGGCATTTCATGGCATCTATGTTTAGTCTTTGAGTAGCAGTTCAGTATTCAAAGCAGTTTTACATCTGGCTCTTACTGTTCTAAACAAGACTAATCATCCTGCAATTTTTGTATGTTTATGTTTCTGTTACTTTCATTTAGGAATCTTAAATATAGAGATTATAGAGTGAAACATGGTATTTTCTCTCCAGTAGCTCATTATGTGAAGGGGAAATTAGATATTGATACATTTCATAAATATAAAAAGTCACCATTTGCAAAAGCCACTTTTGACCATGCTTGAATTTTGAGTTCAAATTATTTTAATGTAAATGTTTTGTGTTCCTTCTACTTTCTTATAAATATATTTTTTAAAAAAGAAACTGATAGGGTATTGTACTCATTGTAGCAGAACTAGGATTTTAACTATTTCTACCTAGTTGTTTTTCCCAAGTGCTGAAGAAAAGACCTGCTTTTCTTTAGGAATTATCTTTCACTGTAATTTGGCCTGACATACCATTCTTATAACAATTTAAGAACTGTGTGAGTGTGCTGGGCGTAATGGCTCACACCTGTAATCCCAGCACTTTGGGAATCCGAAGCTGGTGGATCACCTGAGGTCAGGAGTTCAAGACCAACCTGGCCAACATGGTGAAACCCTATCTCTACTAAAAATAAAAAATTAGTTGAACCTGGTGGTATGTGCCTGTAGTTCCAGCTACTCAGGAGGCTAAGGCAGGAGAATCACTTGAACCTGGGAGGTAGAGGTTACAGTGAGCCAAGATTGCGCCACTGCACTCCAGTCTGGGCAACAGAGCCAGACTCCAACTCAAAAAAAAAAAAAAAAAATGAGGTGTTTTGTTTGTTTTTTAACTGACATAGTCCTGTAACATAAAATAGGCTATTTTGATGCTCTATTTGAATATGAAATTCTAAATTTTGGAGAAATTTTTTGTAAATCTATAATGCCTAAGATTTAAAATCTGGCTATAATATATTCTGTGCTACATTTAATCCTAGTCTTGAATTCTTCTGAATGTTACATTTCCTTTAGAATCATTCAAGAGTATGGTATTGAAAGATTAAATGGTTAAACTATATTTAAAACCACATAATCAGATTCACCGTTTTCAAAAATTTTTTTAACTGTGTATTTTTGTTTTAGGGAACATCTGGAAATGCTGATTGACCAACTAAAAATCAAATTGCAAGACAGCCAAAATAACTTACAGATTAATGTATCTGAACTTCAAACATTACAGTCTGAACATGATACACTGCTAGAAAGGCATAACAAGATGCTGCAGGAAACTGTGGCCAAAGAGGCAGAACTTCGGGAAAAGTAAGATTGTTAGCAGCGCTAACACTGTGCCAGACGACAATGTATTTCTTTGTGGAAACTTCTAATATGTTGCTCCTTGAGATAAATGCAGATTGGAAAACAAAAAATAGACATCTCTAAAGGCTTGGTAACTTTGCTTTATCTACCTTAGAGCTTCCCCTTTTACATTGCTTTTGTATTTTGCATTTTTAAGAACGATTAATGTTTGTCTGCTTATCCAGTATTCTGCCTCTCCTATAGCCTTCTTGGCTAGGATGTTTCTCTAAAAAAAAACAAAAACATACTACTTACCAACCCAGGTGTTAAATCATAAGCATTTTTTTTTTCTAGAAGGAAACATCCAAATAGCTGCTAACTGAAAAAGAAAATGCATCTTATCTGCAATTCTGTCTTCAACTTGTCATATTTTGTTCATCACTATAATACTTTTAATAGATGTTAGGAGTACTGGCAAAGTAAGAAATTTTCAACTCCTGTGATAAATTGAGTAGTAGGATTATGAGGCTGAGGAAAAGAATGCTTCATTGAGCATCTTTTATCAAGGATGTTAAGATACTTTTATCACAGATTTGCTTATATAATATATATCTAATCTTATGCTAATCTGAAAAGTGAAAGCACTTAGCTTTTTGTGACTTCTGTCTGTTAACAGTGTAATTTGCATGTTAATCACATAAACCAAAAGTTCCAGGGAAGATGTACCAGTTTTCTAACTGCCCATCACCAGAGTTTACAATGACAGTATCTTATATATGGTGATGTTTGCCTGATATTCTCCAACACTAATTCTTTAGGCAAGTTATTGCAAACTACATTGCTAATACAAATAAAGTACAGTTGATTTTTCTAAAGTAATTCAATCTTTCAATAAGTGTTTTTTGAGCACCTACTATGTGCCAGTCACTTTTCATAGCATTTTAAAGTTATCTTTAGGAGCCTTTCCTCTTCTTCAGAAATATTAAAAACTAATAGTATTGTTACTGTCTGTGCCCAACTATGAAGAAATAGCCTTCTCTTTATATAGTCTCCGTTTTTAAAAATATTTTAATATTCATACTTTATAGTAGATTGTGAAAATGGTTCCAGAAGAATGTGAAAATTAGGCTAACTAGTTAATATCTGTATTACCAGAGAGACTACAGTTAATATAAACACCTCAGTAGCAACTGAGACAGAACAGTAAACTTCTATGAGCACAGTCATTCTGATTCCAGATGGGGGGTTTAAGCATTTAGCTTTCAAGTAGGTAAATTCAGAAATGTCAGTGATACTGCCTGAAAACTAGACACTTTACCCTCCTCTAATTTTTATCCTACTTAGACTATTTTTGTGACTACCAATGGTTCTTCCTTTAGTTTCTTGGTATATACTGTTTGAACAAAATGCTTACACAGAAATGTGTATATATTTCTAGACTCATTAATCAATATGAACTTAGTAATTAAGATTTCTTTTCTAAAACATGGTATTTTTATTGCATTTCTCCCTTCAGCCACTAAACCCTGTTTTAAACCTTACATGGTATGCGTATGTGTAGCAAGTAGAAAAAATCTCTTGGAAAAGTATAGGCTAAACTGTTAACAAGGTTTATCTGCCTGTGGAATTGGGATTTTATCATGCCAGGCATGAGAGTAATGAGGGGCTTTTACTTTTTTCTCTCATGGCTTTTGCATTTTTTTTTTAATTTTTATGAGAGAATTCTGTGGATCCCTGGTATGAAAGGAAATGGGTTGTTGTTGTTGTTGAACCAAAGCCAAACATATAAAACATGAAAACTACAGGTAAACCATTAAAAGTGATGGTTCCCAAATTGTAGGCCCACTGGTTAGTTTCAGGCTGAGTACATAAAAATCACATTGAAAACTGCTAAAAGTAGGTAATTCCTAGAATCTCTACTGGAGATCCTGAGTTAGTGGGTTTAAATGAAAACTAGATGTCTCTGTTTTTTGACAAGGTACTCCAGTGATTCTCATGTGCAGTGAAATTTGAAACAGCTATAGTAAACCAAGCCTGTGTTTGTGGTTCAGTTACTTTACTCAAAAATGGATACTTTCTTCTAAAGTTTTCTGAGTAAATCAAGAGTGTGCGGGGTTTTTTTTCTGTTTTTTGTTTTGTTTTGTTTTGTTTTTGTTTGTTTGTTTTCAAGGCAGTAGAGAAAAGGGAGATTAATCTTATTTATTTGAGCTTCTATATACAATGACATGAAGAAGTGGACTAATTAAAAGTATCATTTTTTTATGCCCTAAATATAGTCCTATTTTCTGATGAACCATGAAGTTCCTAGTCTGAACAAGGAAGTTCCTGAGTTTCTCTACTGGGGTTCTTCATCTCAAATGTGGAACACAGATGATTTGAAGTACATGACAGCCAGTGTCAGTTCTTAATCAAGTTATTATACAACTAGTACAGTATAGGTATGTAGGAGAGAAGTTAATTCATACATTCAATAGAGGACTTAGAGCTAATTCTCTTGCAGAACCCAGTTGAGAAAGGCTGTCAGCATGTAAAGTTGAGAGATCTTCTGTGAACTGTTTCTCACCTTTCAGGTTGTGTTCAATACAATCAGAGAACATGATGATGAAGTCTGAACATGCACAGACTGTGAGTCAGCTAACATCCCAGAACGAGATCCTTCGAAATAGCTTCCGAGATCAAGTGCGACATTTGCAGGAAGAGCACAGAAAGACAATGGAGACATTACAGCAGCAGCTGTCTAAGGTGGAAGCACAGCTCTTCCAGCTTAAGAATGAACCGACCACAAGAAGTATGTATGTACCCATGGAAATATTAGTTGTTCATGTTTTCACATATTTATGTCCCTTAAATGCATACGTTGCAAATTCATAAAAAAAAAAAGGAGAAAATTTACTAGGTGACACCAGTTTCAATTCTGTGATGAATGAATTTTGGATTTGTTTACTAGGAAGATATTTGAACCATCTGAATCCTTCCTTCTTGATTATACTTATAGAACCCTGTATAACCTCTTAGAATACTGACTTTGATGTGCTTCTTACCCTCAATGGAAAGGAGTATTTCTTTTTCTCTGACTTAAACATACTCTGTCAATCTCATGACACGTCTTAATTCTAGTATTCACCAGGTTAGTTTGGTGTTCTCCATTGTTAGTCATCAAATATGTCTGTTTTTTAAATAGAAACATTACAGGTGGAGCAAGGAGCTTAGAAACATTCAGGTGGCACTGAACGTATAGAATTGCTTGGCCAATACAGCTTCTTTGCTTTCACATTTACAACTAGTTGGAGTTTTAGTTCTGCCACACCCAGTATCTTTCATTCTGCTTTCAGGAAGAGATGGAAAAGTAGCAGCCATGACGATGCTGTATTTTAGTAGCAAGTTGATGGTGTTTAGGTTTTCCATGGGAAATACTGTCCCTGGAGCATTGGCAGCTATAGGTCACTTGTCGGGGTCAAAAAGCAACTTCAGGATAATTTAACACATGCTAAAGAATCAACAAAGGAAGTAATCAGCCGGGGCAAAGATCACACAAGAAATTGTAATCTAGGAATCAGCAGTGGAATAAGCGTTCAGCTTTTCAGAAACCCAGGAAAATGCTTCAGAAAGGGTAGTCAGGACCAAGGAAACTTAATGAAATGGAAAATAAATCTGAAGTTTAAAAATCTAGTTTACGGCCGGGCGCAGTGGCTCACGCCTGTAAATCCGAGCACTTTGGGAGGCTGAGGAGGGCGGATCACAAGGTCAAGAGATTAAGACCATCCTGGCCAACATGGTGAAACCCTGTCTCTACTGAAAAATAAAAAAAATTAGCTGGGTATGGTGATGTGTGCCTGTAGCCCCAGCTACTCGAGAGGCTGAGGCGGGAGAATTGCTTGAACGTGGGAGGCAGAGGTTGCAGTGAGCCAAGATCGCACCACTGCACTCCAGCGCCTGGTGACAGAACAAGACTGTCTCAAAAAAAAATCTAGTTTACAATTCTGGTTTCTAACTCAGCTATGAGACCTTGGGCAAAGTATTAAATTTCTCTGAACTTCAGATTTTTTGGGGTCAATAAACTAATACATGTCAAAAGACCTTATAAACTGTTTAGACTGGGTGTGGTGACTTACACCTGTAATCTCAGCACTTTGGGAAGCCAAGGTGAGTAAATCACGAGGCCAGGAGTTTGAGACCAGTCTGGCCAACATGGTAAAACCCCATCTCTACTAAAAATACAAAAATTAGCTGGGTAGGATGGTATACACCTGTAGTCTTAGCTACTTGGGAGGCTGAGGTGTAAGGATGGCTTGAGCCTGGGAGGCAGAGGTTGCAGTGAGCTGAGATTGTGCCACTGCATTCCAGCCTGTGTGACAGAGTGAGACCCTGTCTCAGGAAAAAATACAAAACAAAAACTGTAAACTTCATCAGCAAACAGGAAAGCCTTGCCAGACCATGTAATTGATTAGTTCCATGCTCTGGATTCTGGGCTCTTATTGTATGAACACTGTAGGTGTGAGCAGCAACAATTAAGAAGCCACAGAGATAAAGGTATAAGGGCAGTCATCGAGTATGTCTGCTGAGCAGATTGCAGCAAGTGTGTTTCAAGAAGTATGCAACAATCTAAAATACCTAGTTTCAAAAAATTGCTAGAATGTAGTTTTTAAATTTTGACCAGTATTTAGCACAGTATGGCCCTTTACTGTAAATTAATAAAAAAATAAGTAGTATCATGAGTTATGTTATCTGTTATCTTACCTAGTAGCAATTTATAGCTTCTGCTAAAATGACTAATGTAGTTAAGAGTTTGATAACTAAATTTTAAGAAATGTTTTAGTAATTCTTCATACACCTTTCACTTGTCTTCTAGTTACTTAATTTCTCTTCTCTATCATTTGGTATTTTCATTTTATTTTGTATCTCTGTTAATTCTGAATCAATAGATTTTGAACAATTTCGCACTTAACCTTTAAAAAAAAAAATCTAATAGGTTCAGTTTCCTCCCAACAATCTTTGAAGAACCTTCGAGAAAGGAGAAACACAGACCTTCCACTTCTAGACATGCACACTGTAACCCGGGAAGAGGGAGAAGGCATGGAGACAACTGATACTGAGTCTGTGTCTTCCGCCAGCACATACACACAGTCTTTAGAGCAGCTGCTTAATTCTCCCGAAACTAAACTTGGTATGTTACTCTGTCTAAATATGTTTTCTTATTTAATTTCACTGTCTTATTTAATTACTATTATTCTAAGTTACATATGCTTTTTTGGGCTACTCTAATAAAATTTCTTTCAGTATTCCACTACCTGTTTATATTAGGGTTCTCTAGAGGGACAGAACTAATTGGATGGATGGATGGATGGATGGATGTTTTTAAGTATTAACTTACATGATCACAAGGTCCCATAATAGGCCATCTACAGGCTAAAGAGCAGCAAGAGTCAGCCCAAGTTCCAAAACTAAAGAACTAAGAGTCTGTTTGAGGGCAGGAAGCATCCAGCTCAGGAGAAAGATGTAGGCTGGGAGGCTAGGCCAGTCTTGCCTTTTCATGTTTTTCTGCCTGCTTTATATTTGCTGGCAGCTGATTAGATGGTACCCACCAGATTAAGGGTGGGTCTGCCTTCCCCGGCCCACTGACTCAAATGTTAATATCCTTTGGCAACACCTTCACAGACACACTCGGGATCAATACTTTGCATCCTACAATCCAGTCAAGTTGACACTCAGTATTAACCATCACATTGTTCAAATGGAAAAATTATGAAACAAATCTTTTCAAAATAAAATGCTAGCTCTTGCCCTAGGCTTGAACCATAAATAAATGGTAGGAAGTTTATAGCCACAAATAGATGGTGAGTGTTAGAAAGCAGGATAAACTATCCTCTCACCCTTCCAGGAAACTGACAGTTTCCATTTATCCCTCTTGATGAAGTAATACTAAATTTTTGTAGTGATGTTTTGGTATATTTTGGTACATTTTATTTTTACTTGTAATCAATATTAATGTTCATAATTCAAGGGGAAGCTGTTTGTCATCTTCCTGAAGCTTCAGGATCACCTGGAGTACAGGTCATTTGTCTTCATGGTAACTGACCATGTTGGGTAGAAACCGCAAGGTTATGACTCCTTCAGGCAAAGTTAATAGTGGTGACATGGAGGCATCATGATAGAGCAGTAGGAGACTCCAGAAGCCGATTTGACTTTGTGATTTTTTTTTTTACCTGTCAGCTGTGAGCCTGTTTCATCGTCTATAATAAAGTTTGAATGATAGAAGATTCTTATGAGGGTCCATGATATGTGATCAGTAAATGTTAATGCTTCCCTCATTTATAAGTGAAATGGCAAAGCCTTGAAATATTAATAGATGGGAAGACAATATGTAGTGAAACTGTCTACAAACACAATTCTGACAAATTTCAGAACTGGGACTCACAGGGCTTATATTCAGTTAGATTACTAATAGTATCTCTGTTTCCAACAGAGATACTGTTTTATTTGTGTCACCTACAACATGCAGTGTTTATTGAGGTATGTTGAATAGATGAATGGCAAAGAAAGCAGACTATAAAATATCACAGAGTAAAATGTTTATGTTTAGATGTTTTCTTATTTAGAATCTTCATAATCTGTAATTTTGAAAATTAATTCTTGGAACATCTTGCAGAGTCTCCATTATGGCATGCTGAATTTACCAAAGAGGAATTGGTTCAGAAGCTCAGTTCCACCACAAAAAGTGCAGATCACTTAAACGGCCTGCTTCGGGAAACAGAAGCAACCAATGCAATCCTCATGGAGCAAATTAAGGTGAGATCAGAAAACCTGGCCACCATCAAAATCGCAGTTTGGTTTTCTTGACCCTCTGTACACATGCACCCAAGTTTAAAAATCCACATTGCAGATGCATCCATAACGTCTTGATTCTTTATATTAGATTCCTGATGGTGAGAAATACTGCTTTTATACCTGTTACACAAAGATTATTTCTTAATTCCTACCTTTTCTAAGAAACCATAATAGATTTAGAAACTAGAGAGATGTTCATAAGTCATTGTTCCACCTATGCTTAAATAAAACTTAAATGGGCATGGGTCTTTGAATTCTAAAGATAAACAGTGAGTTCAAATCATTTAGCTGATATTTATGGTACTGAACTAAACAGTTTTCAGGTGGAGATGGCAAAGTGGCAATGGAAGTTTTTCCTATTTAAAGTAGGCACCAGAAACATCTAGGAATGTTGCAGAGCAGTTGAGGATTACTCAAATGAGATATTTCCACCCTGGCTCGCTGATAAATCACTATTCAGAATATAGTCATACTACTTATTGAGCAGTTCTCATGACCTATATATTTTTTAATCTTTGCATATATTATTTAGTCTCATAATCACTGGTTGAGAGAAAAATAGAAGCTGGTAAATGATGGAACAAAATTCAGACTCATAGCTGTCTCAAAAGTACATGCTTTTGCTCCTGTACTTTGCTGCTCCGAATAGATCTGTCCTTCCACTGTGCATGGCCACTAGCTGTCCTTGTCAGATTATTTTAAAGCTGAATTATTGAGTTATTTTCAGTAAATTTTAAATATCATGACATTCCACCACTAAATACTTCAGTATGCATCTCTATAAAATAACATTTTCCCACTAATAAAAGCATTATCATATGTAACAAATCACTAGCCCAGTAAACCTAACTGCTTCGGGCTTTAGGAACAGGTTAGGGCAAGGGATTAGTGGAGGCTACAGATGTTCCTTTCAGCCCATTTTCAGAGCCCCATGCCATATTGGCTCAGTTTCTATAGACAGAAGAATGGAAAGGGAGCATCTTGGTACCAACCCATGGCTCCAGTTAGTTCTTCCTCATGGAGACTTTCCATCAGTTCCCCAGCTTTCAGCTCCAATTTCCATGATACCCTGTGCTTCTGAGGCAAGAACCTCAGTATTTACCCAAGATGTATCCTGTCCTCTTGTCAGAAATACTTGGTAAGCTGCTGGACTGACTCATTTCCACCTCTTCATCTGTTTCTCATCTTGTCAGAATTTCTTGATGTGTCTCATCTTTGTTTTCTCCTCTTGTATTAGCTTGTCCTTTTCTATTTCACCCCTCTTCCTCCTCGAAAGCCAAATAGCCTAGGACAATGAAGTCATATAGCTCAACACTTAGTCCATATGCAGCAATCCATTTTCTAGGTAAATTCAGCTTTAAAACTATCCCATAGTTGGAGTTCAGGTTTTCATGTTAAATGGATTTAATACTGTAATGTTATAAACTCCTTTTAAGTGCTTCAAATGCTACATATAACTGTTGTAGTTAACTGAATTCCCTCCTTTATTGCCATGTGGGGGGGAGGGGGAAGTTTAGGGGGAGAAGAAGAAAAATGCATGAGTTCAGTCTGCCATATTTAATCAGAAGCTCCATTTTTAACTCATTTAACACCAGCTTCTCAAAAGTGAAATAAGAAGATTGGAAAGGAATCAAGAGCGAGAGAAGTCTGCAGCTAACCTGGAATACTTGAAAAATGTCTTGCTACAGTTCATTTTCTTGAAACCAGGTAGTGAAAGAGAAAGACTTCTTCCTGTTATAAATACAATGTTGCAGCTCAGCCCTGAAGAAAAGGGAAAACTTGCTGCAATTGCTCAAGGTAGGTTAAAGGAAAGTCTTAGAACTTCTGACTTACAACTTAAACTAAGCAGCCTTGTGGTTGAGAATTTGTATATGTGACTTTTAAATTTTGTTTATTTGGATTGGGTCTATCAATGAGTAGGCTGTGACTAGATTTGAAAAGCTGACTTTTTAACATCTTAAGGCAACTATGGTACATTTATATAATTTTAACATTCAGGAAAATACAATACAGTGTTTAGCTTGATCTTCTGGCTCTTTGAAAACTGGATTTGTATCCTGGTGTTGAGTTCTAGTGTTCAGTTGAATGTGGTTTTGTTTTCAATTCTACTTTTTAAAAAACATGTATTAGCTTGTTCTTTTCTCCTTCACCCCTCTTCCTTCCAACCCCAAATAGCCTAAGGCAATGGAGGCAGATAGCCCAACACTTGGTCTATATGCAGCAATCTACTTTCTAGGCAAATGCAGCTTTAAAACTGTACCATAGTTTCCATGTCAAATGGATTTAATACTGTGATGTCATAAATTCTTTTGAAATGCTTCACATACAGCTGCTGTAGTTAATGGAATTCAAACTGTATTTTAAGAATTATGATTGCATTTTTTAGTTGTAAATTACTTTTGTTGACATTTTCAAGCATACAAGAAGGACACTAATCTCTCTTGTAGCTGTCAAGCGTTTCTAACAGTTTTGAACTCATGGGCAATCTTTTTGGCACAAATAGGAGAGTGCTAGAGACTTTAAAACAAATACCACACATCATTTCTTTTCCCTAACGAATAATTCAATGTTTATTGGATTTCTCTGTCCCCTGTACCCAGTTTATGTTCACTGTTCCTGGGTTATTATGAATGTCTTTTTATAGTATCCGAAATAGGGCTCATATATTGCATGTGGTTGATGTTTCTTAAGCTTTGTTTTGTTGTTTTTTTTATCTATAACAATTACATCTATATTTTAATGTGCCACTTATTGAAGAAACTGGTCATTTATGCTATTGCAGTCCTATATTCTGGTTTTAATCATTACAGGCTAACATCGAACTTGTTCCAGTTGCCTATAGAAAAATCTAGTTGCAATTGGGTGGGATGGGGAACACAGTGCATCATTGTGTGCTTTACAAGACATCAGAAGGCGCAGAATGGCTGGACATCTTCCTTTGACTGACTGACCTTATCTAGTTGGTGCTCTTTAACATGTTCTATCTCCTGTAAAATTTAATAGCTAAGCTGATAGAATCATCCTCAAAATTAAGCAGGCGTCTGAATCATCTGGTATACTTATTAAAATTCTGATTGCTGGACCCTAGTTTCTGACCCAAGATTTTGCATTTTTAACAATTTAATGCTGATACTTCTGGTCTGGAGCCCATACCTTGATAACCCCTGATCTATAGGACTGATAAGATTCAGGCTTAATTTTTTTACACACGTACTTCATAAGTTAGTATTGATAGTATTTTGAATCTATTTTTTTATAATCTTTCTAGATGAAGGAGGAATGTTCTTAATGCTGACAGTAAACTTATTTCTTCAAATGATAGTTTTCTATAGCCACAATAGTATTTTTGTCACAAGAGCCCAAATAAGAATATATCATGCATATTTTTAGTAAATACTCAGATTACAAATTTGCAAATTACAGATTCACTTTTTAATTTATTCTAATAAAAATAAACTTAATTTTATAGTTATAAATCAGGACTTGAGGAATGTTTGTTTTTAAATTAAAGCATAGTTTTTAATAGAACAATGATATTATCTCAAAATACTTATCATGTCTAACAGCCCTCTTTTAAAAGCTCAGCATGTTTAATGTAATAGAGATGTTGCTGACACCCAGGTGGCTCCTATAAGTTGAGGGTCCATTGATTAGAAGTTCTAAAAGAGACTAACCTAAGGAATACCAATAACAGAGATATTTTCAAAGAATTTCATAGAGGATATATACATTAGAAACCCAGAACTCTAAGATGTGCATTTGCTAAGTCCTGTAAACATACAGGAAAATACTTAAATTTAAATTAGTTTGCCCTTTATTATTTACTACTTGTCTCTTACCAATGTGATTAAATAAAAGAGACATTATAACAAAAACAATGATGGTTTAGCAGCAGATTTAGATATAGAGAGAATGTAAACTGGAAGATAGTTCAGAAGAATTTACACAGAATTCAGCATGGGAGAAACAAAAAGAAGAAACAAGTGGGAAAAGACATAGAGGATAGAATGAAGACATCAAACATGTTTTTATTAATTGAAGTTCTAAAAGGAGAGAGAAGAATAGAACACAGATAATATATGAAGAGAATGGCTAGAAATCTTTCAGAGCTGTTGAGGAATATATCTATCCACGGATTCAGGAACCCATTAAAATCTCAAGTAGTATTTAAAAAAGAAGAAGAAATCTACTTCTAGTCACATAAAAGTAAAATTGCCCCTAATAAACAAGACAGAGAAATCTCAAAAGTAGCCAGAGAAAGAAGATACATTGCCTCACAGTAGACTTCTCAACAGCATTGGTGTAATACTATCCAATGTACTAAAAAATATAACTGCCAGCCTTTTATATTTTCCAAGATCTTTTCTGAAAAACAACTTCAAGAATTCACCTTCATTGAAAATTCTCAATGATATACTTCAGGAGAAAATGTCCTAAGTAAAAAAGTCTAAGATAAGAAAGACAGACATGCAAAGGAAACTTACCACCGTTTTACAGATACAGACTGTCAGCCTGACTGGTCACACCAGTGGCATTTTGTTACCAAGGCCTTGAAAATAATAACCAATACTGCATATATAGGGTATGAGGGATGCCAGAAGAAAGGTCTGAGAGCCACTCTTCCTGGCACTGAACGAAACAGAGCCCATCAGAGCAAACAAGTACCTCTTACCTCTTTCATCTCTTTAGAGGCAAATGTTTATAATCTCTGGTTTTGTGTAAAGTTTATAACAGTATTTTTCAGCCGGACGTGGTGGCTCACGCCTGTAATCCCAGCACTTTGGGAGGCCGAGGCAGGCAGATCACGAGGTCAAGAGATCGAGACCATTCTGGCCAACATGGTGAAACCCCGTCTCTACTAAAAATACAAAAATTAGCTGAGCATGGTAGTACATGCCTGTAGTCCCAGCTACTCGGGAGGCTGAGGCAGGAGAATTGCTTGAACCAGGGAGTCAGAGGTTGTAGTGAGCCGAGATTGTGCCACTGCACTCCAGCCTGGCAACAGAGCGAGACTGGGTCTCAAAAAAAAAAAAAAAACACACACACACAGTATGTTTTCATTCAGGCTGCTACCTATTAGTGGATGGTGAAATTAATTTGGTGGATCACATTCAGAATAGTTTTTAAAAATCAAAAGAATACAAGCTGGGCTCAGTGACTCACACCTGTAATCTTAACAGTTTGGGAAGACAAGGCAGGAAGATTGCTTGAGGCCAGGGGTTCAAAATCAGCCTGGGTAACATCACAAGACCCTGTGTGTACAAAAATTTTAAAACATGCCAGGTATGGTGGCATGTGCCTGTAACCCTAGCTACTCGGGGGAATAAGGCAGCAGGATTGCTTGGGCACAGGAGTTCAAGGCTGCAGTCAAACTTCTGGTCAAAATCCTGGTCATGCCACTGCATTTCAGCCTGGGCAACAGAGTAAAACCCATCTTTAAAAAAAAAAAAATTAAGAAATAAGAATAATATGCCAAACGTTAGAATATGTTGAATCTAGTAAGGGTAAGCAATTATTTCTTGAAACTCTAGATATATCCATGAGTTTTAGTAAATACCTGACTGTATGATCAGCTCTAGATATAAAATGTTTATGATGTTGGCTATAAGTTTAGGGAGAAAAGTTTTCCTTTCTGTGGGTTTGGGTATATTTGGGAAACATTAGCTTAGGGGGTAAAGTAGGTTAGCCAACTCTGAAAAGCACCGTCAAACTCCTTAAAATAAACACATACTAGGGGCCCAACTTAAATTTCAAGCAGATGGCATGAGCTGCTCAGAATAGCCTGTTACAGTCTGTGTTATAAGGTAAAATGACTTAGAGTATAGCAGTAGTCTTCAAACAATTAATGTCAAATACACTGCTGAGTATAGATGCCTCCCCTGCTTGCATCACAAATGTTAATTCACCCTGCCCCCACACACATTAAAACTCAACATCATAGCTCAAATTGAGTGTTTCATTTCTTTTTGAGATAGCCTTATGGTAAGTCAGCTTTGCTCCCCAAATAAGTTAGCCATAAAGTACTTCTATATACAAAATTGGAATCTCAATTTTACTACTCAAACAGGAAATAAAAGTTGTTTTTCTAAATCTTCTTTACTCTTAAACTAGGTTATAGTTTACAGATCTGAATATTGTCACTTGTACACCATACATACACAGAGATCTGAAACTCTCTACAAGTAAATAAAGGGAAAAAAAGCCCAACAACCCAATAAGAAAACAGGCCAAGCCTGTCATAGAGATGTTTTATCATCTCCAGACTGGCAGGAAGAGAATGCATACTCACTGTAAGTTCCTGATTTGATTTGCAGAGGATATAGAACCTTATCAGAAAACAACCTCTCAGGGCAAGAGCAAATGTACCCTATTTCAGCACAGCTTTTCTCCAATTCTTATTTACCTAAGGAGATGAATAGCTGTCAGGAACATTGTCTGTACATTGTCCTACCAGATCTGAGAATACAGCAAAATTTTTATTTTATCAAAAATCTTATACCAGATTATACTATTCTTTTCAGGTGAACATACAACAGTTTGCGTTTCAGTTTAGAGAAACGTTTACAGTCATCTGGTTCTCTTTATTCTTGGGAACAAGACTATCTCACTTAGAACACATAACCAGTGCCCAGTTGTCCATTCCTAAGCAATATCTCTTCCTCCCACTTTCTAGAAGTTCTTCATGCAGATTGTGGAAGACAGACTTCTCAGAAGTCTTTGCCCTCATTCACTCCTCCAGAAATCCATGCCTTTGTATAATACCCTCCCCTTGAGGGTAACCTAGTAGAATACAGCAAAATGATACAGATTACAAGAGACTGTGGCTTCTATCTTGCTAGCGGACTCTCTCTGCCTTCTGTGCTTACACACTTTGATGAAGCAAGCTACCATACCAGGGAGGCCCATAGGCAAGGAACAGCCCATCAGTCTAGCAGGCTTGAGGAACTAAATTCTTCCAACGAACACGTAAGTTTGGAAGTAGATTCTTTTCCAGTCCAACCTTCAGATGAGATCCCAGCCATGGCAACATCTTGATTGCAGCCCTGTGAGAGACCTTGAAACAGAATCGTTTCTGATTTCCTGACCCACAGAAACTGTGAAATAACAAGTATGTTTTAAGGTACTAAGTTTGTAGTAATTTGTTATGAAGCAGATTGTAAATAATATGCAGATAAAATCAGAACAGAAAAATAAATGAAAATGGCTTTAACTCTATAAAGAGTTCCGCTATGTAAAATTTTGAAAATGCTTCTCTGCCTGATATCAAACTGTGGTACATATATAAGCATGAAAACACAGAAAGGTGTCTAGAAGGGTAATACCAAATTAAATATCTTTATCCAAGAGGAATGAAAACCAGTATTCACACAAAACCTGTGCACAAACCTTGTGAATATATTAAAAACCAATGAATTGTGCAGTTTAAAAAGGTGAATTATGTGGTATATGAATTATATCTACAAAACATTTTATTAAAAACCTGTACACAATTATTCATAGAAACTTTCTTTAAAATTGCTAAAAACTAGGAACATCTCAGTTACCCTTCAACTAGTAAATGAAAAACTGGTACAGCCATGCAATTCAATACCGCTCAGCAATAAAAGAGAATGTACTGCCAGTACAGCAACATGGATGATTCTCAAATTCATTATGCTAGGTGACAGAAGTCAGACTCAAAAGACTGTTTACAGTGTGATTCTACTTATATGACATTCTGAAAAAAGCAGAACTGCAAGAACAGAAAACAGATTAGTGGTTGCCAAGGTGGGGGAGAAGAAGCCAGGGAGAACTTTGAGGAGGTGAAAATGTGGCAGGCCTTGGTCAGTGGTGGTGCGTAACTGTGCATTTGTCAAGACTCAGTGCTATACGCTGAAAAGGGTGGGTTTTACTGTAAGTAAATTGACCTCAATAAACATGATTTTTAAATGATTACAACTTTGTTTTCGGTTTGTTTTGGTTTGGCTTTAACGTTTACCATAAATCTGTTGGGTTTTAGATTCTAAGTTGTATATAAGCTTCCGTTTTAAAAAAAAATCCTCTTATTGTCAACAGTATTTAATTGTGCTGGACTTTACTCTGAGATTGTTTAATAGAGAAAGACAATAAATAATGTTCGAGAACAGACGATTCATAACATCAGAGCATATTGTGAGAAGATGGTATTTCAGAATAGAAATATTTCTTATATGCTGGTAGGATTGTTTGTAGAGAATCATTTCTGCATAATTTTCATAGCTGGATTTCTTTAATAAAGCCATTCAAAGGTTAAGTTCTAGATTGTTTCATGTTGTTTATCAGTGTTTTAAAGCTAAAATATAAAAGTAGCTGTTAAATTGGCTCAACAGGAAATTCAGTATAGCCTTTAAAAAGAGAAACTTAGAATAGTAAATAATGTGTCTAAAGAATGACATACAGCTGGGTGCAGTGGCTTATGACTGTAATCCCAACAGTTTGGGAGGCCGAAGTGGGAGGATCACTTGAGCCCAGGAGTTTGAGCCCAGCCTGTAAAACAGTGAGACCTGCATCTCCCAAAAAAAATAAAAAAAATTACCCAGGCATGGTGGCAGACACCTTGTGGTCCCAGTTACTTGGAAGGCTGAGGTGGGAGAACACTTGAGCCTGGGAGATCAAGGCTACACTGAAGTCTTATCACACTGCTGCACTCCAGCCAAGGTGACGGAGCAAGACCCTGTCTCAACCCCCACCCCCAAAAAAGGCATGTAATCAGTTAAAAAAAAGACATTATTTGCTTATATTGTAGAGTGGTTCTAAAATACAGATTTTACATTGAGAAAATGTAACACTTTTTTTTTTTTAACTTTCCAAAGGTGAGGAAGAAAATGCTTCCCGTTCTTCTGGATGGGCATCCTATCTTCATAGTTGGTCTGGACTTCGATAGATTGATGGAAGGAAAATTTTTATTAACCAAATAGAATCTATTTACAAAAATGGTTCATGTATATTACCGTCATTCTTTTGTCAAAAAGTGTGTATATATGTTTGCACCTGCATATATTTGTACATCTATGTGACAGATGTCTTTTAAAAGTTTCAACTCGAAGTAAAAGTACAACAGCTTGAAGTATTGATACCAAGCCACAGCCCTCAAACTCATGTGATCTCCCATGCATGCTGCCAGAATAAAAACACCAGGAATGAATTCACTCCCTACTTCTCTGGAACCTCAGGACCCGCCCATTTCTCAGCAGTACTGTAAATTTTGAAGTTAAACTAAATTTTGGTACCATACCAACTGGAATTTAGGCTTTAAAAATAATGTTTCAAGGCCAGGTGTGGTGGTTCATGCCTGTAATTCCAGCACTTTGGGAGGCTGAGGCTGGAGGATTGCTTGAGGCTAATGAGCTGTGATCCTACCACTGCACCCCAGCTCAAGCAACAGAGCAAGCCCTTGTCTTTAAAAATAATAATAGTAATAAAGTTAAAATAATGTCTCAAGACTATTTATTGGAAGGTCAGATTTGCAGATTGTTGTTATAAATTGTTGAGAAATTTTGGTGATTAGAATATGAAGGAAAAAGCTTTATTGGTAAAAGTGACATGTTTATTAAGGGGCTATGAAGTAAGTATGCTGCAGTTAATTATGATGGTAACTTAAAATACAATTTAGTTATTTGCTATAAAATAATCTGTTTTTTTTTCTCTGAAGTATGTTATCTCAAAACTCATTATGTTGTCAGAGCGCTGGAGCTGGCTACTCTAACACTGACTATGAATAGGTGGGCCCATCACTTGAATTGGGGTGATTTCATGGTGTTTCTCCAGGCTCTTGGTATGGTGTCACTACATGCAAGCCATGAGCCTGTTTTGAGAATCCCCTCCATTTTCCCAAATGAAAATACATCACAACAGTGACTATATTACTCAGCATTGTGTCTAAATATGAAACTGGTGCTTCCAGTGTTTTGGCAGATAGTGTTCTGTAAGCTTTCCATTAGAAGGGATTTTAGAAAGACACCTTAGAGGTCAGTGCTACATCTTCACAGTTCCTCTAAATAACTTCAGGTAGTAGTGTTCCTTGCCTTTGATGCCTCTGCATATGTTTTAATGACTAAATCAAAATTGTGTTGTTTTTAAATCAAAAATTTGATAATTGTATTTTAATATTTATGTGTTAATAAATCACCACACAGTATGCCCTCTGAAGTTCTCTTAAGCCTTCCGTTTATACTCTTATTTTCATTCTGAGCTAGAGAACTGACTTTGCACTTTGGTTACACAGAACATTGGTTTCCAATTTAGTTTAACTGAAATTTGCTGCTGATATGTTGTTTGTTCTTTAAAAAATATCTCTTATCTGTCTTTCCTCCTGTCTTAGAAGAACAGACCTAACTAGTGAATGTATTAATGAAAATGCATCTATTTCAGAGCTGACATGAACAGTTTAGTTTTTTTACTTCATAAACTGTGAATATTAGTATGCCAGCTGCATACAATGAAACTAATCATATTTAAATGTATTTCAGTTTCTCTTTGACTTTAGGCCTTTTAAAGTCTGTATAAACTTGTTTTGAAATATAGTCTCTACTTAGAATGTCATAACAAAAATACCTTTTTGCATGGTAGAAAATTATTACTTTGATTACAAAAGGCATATTCTTTCATGGTTTCATCAATGAGAGGAAGTGTAATGATTATTTTAATATTTCTATTAAATATGTTTAACTGTATATTTTTATGGCTGCTGTGTTATGTTGGACCCTGTCTCTTCAGAGTTTTTCATTGGTTTCTGAAATGGAACTGCAAACTTCATTACTACTGGCCTTACATGGTTGGGACCTATTAGGTGCTTGAGAGAACGGAAGCCAACTCTTTGATACCCGCCAGGTAGACCATGGTACCTGCCATGTCTGACACCCTGCATCCAGCTAAAACTAGAAATAGCACCAGGCCTCCCTGTGGGCAAGACATTGATATGACGAGAAGCAGATGTCTGGCTAAGGCTGCCAACCTCAGGGTGGCCTTAGATCAAGGGCTTTGTTCAGTTAGGGACAGAGGTCATTAACTTCTTTGGATGTTTGGACTGGGAGATGAGGAGAGACAGAGCAAAAAGAGAAACAGATCCAAGAAGGAGGAACAAAGCTAACCCTGGATACAGTTGGATACAGCAGCCAGGCCAAGAAAGGCATCTGGTGAGAGGCAGCTCTGGGCCTGATCCACACATTACTTCTTGGTTTCTTAAGAGCCAGATTCATACAGTCCTTGAGGAGTGGAGACTGATGCACATCTCTTGTGTACAATAAGTTATGCTTGTGCACAACAAGCGATCCACCTACCTCGGCCTCCCAAAGTGCTGAGATTACAGGTGTGAGCCACCACACCTGGCCAAAGGAGACTTTTTAAGTGATCGGCATTGTATTTTGCCTAGAACAGTGGTGGTTTTTTACACCAGATATGCTCACAATTATTAATAGCACCCACTTTCACTCTTGAGTCCCAGCTTTGAAGATAAGTAAATAATGCCACCCTGCCAATAGAGGAAATACAAAGAAGGTAGAAGAATTTGAAGTAACAGATCATCTTGAGTGTATTCACTATTATCTGTACATCCTCCTTCTGAACAATCTGGCTAGAAATAACAAAGCCATGTCAGCCATTGAATCGATCTACAGGTTACTCTTACTATGAAATATAGGATTTTGGTTATTTTTTTCATTTATTTTTTCTTTTGAATGGTCATGCATACAAAAAGTGAATATAGTGTGTATACATAATGAATAATTTCATGAACTTGCCACTCAGCTTTAAAACTATGGCCAGGCGTAGTGGCTCATGCCTGTAATCCCAGCACTTTGGGAGGCCAAAGTGGGCAGATCACTTGAGGCCAGGTGTTTGAGGCCAGTCTCGCCAACACGATGAAACCCCGTCTCTACTAAAAATACCAAAATCAGCTGGGCCTTGTGGTGCAAGCCTGTAATCCCAGCTACTGGGGAGGCTGAAGCATGAGAATCACTTGAGCCTGTGAGGCAGAGGTTGCAGTGAACTGAGATCACACCACTGCCCTCCAACCTGGGTGACAGAGCAAGACTATCTCAAAAAAATGAAGCAATACCAATACCTTTTGAGCTCCCTGTGTGCCTCTCCCAGATTGCAGACCCCTCAGGGCTCCCATATTTAACCAGTATCTTGAATTTAGTATTCAAGATACGTTCTCATACATCTGTATGCATTATTATGTTTTCTTGTTTTTGAGCTTTATAAATTTTGAATTATACTCTGAATTTTCATCTGACTTGCTAATTCAATATTTTATTTATTCATATTGATGCATATAGCTTTAGTTTCTTTTCATTGCCATATTCTATTACATTTTATCAATATACTATAATCTCATCTATTGGCTGTTTCTACTTTTTTGTTCTTATGTGATTTTGCCAAGGACATTATTCTGCATGTTTCACAGCATGTACAAGAGTTTAACATATGTAGGAGTGGACTGGTAACAGTATATACATGTGCTGAACTCCGCTAGATAATATCAAATGTGTTGAATGTATTAATGTTTGTTATGTTACATTACGTTATGTTATGTTTTGCTTTGTAGAGATGGGTCCTGCTCTGTTTCCCAGGCTGGTTTGAAACTGCTAGCCTCAAACAATTCTTCCACCTCAGCCTCCCGAAGCGTTGGGATTACAGGCGTGAGCCACTGCACCCAGACTCAGTGTGCTTTACAGTAGACAGTGTTTGAAAGTTGCCATTGCTCCACATTCTCATCAACAATTGATATTAGCAAACTTGTTAATTATTGGCAGTATGTTGGGTGCAGTCTTGCTGTGATTTTAATTTATACTTTTCTTGTGCTTTTAAATTGCATTCTTCCTAATTACAAATCAGGTTGAGCACCTTTTCTATATTATTAACCATTTTTGTTTCTGTTCTGTAAAAATCCCTGTCAGCGTAGGGCGTACATCATTATTGTGCTTCAATGTATTGCACTTCACAGTTACTGCGTTTTTGCAAAGTAGGCCTGTGGTTATGCTACGTTGAGCAACTCTGTTGGCACCATTTTTCCAAAGGTATGTTCTCACTTTATGTCTCTGTATCACACTTTTGTGATTCTCATATTTCAAACTTTTTCATTATTATTACATTTGTTATGATGTCATGATCAGTGATATTTGATATTCTGATCAGTGATCTTTGATGTTACTATTGTAATTTTTTTGACATGCCACAAACCACACCCATATAAGATAGCAAGTTTATCGATAAATATTGTATGTGTTCTGACTGCTCCACTGACAACCTGTTCCCCATCCCTCTCCCTCTCCTTAGGCCTATTTCCTGAGACACAGCAATATTGAAATTAGGCCAATTAAAAACCCTACAATGCCTTCTAAGTGTTTTTAAGTCATAGAAAGACTCACACATCTCTCACTCAAATCAAAAGCTAGAGATAATTAAGGTTAGTGAAGAAGGCATGTCAAAAGCTGAGAGTGAGGTCAAAAGCTAAGCCTTTCTGTTGTTGTTGTTTTTAAGATTCAGGGAGTATATACGTAGGTTTGTTAAAAGATTATTGCAGCCGGGCACGGTGGCTCACACCTGTAATCCCAGCACTTTGGAAGGGCAAGATGGGCGGATTACGAGGTCAGGAGATCACGACCATCCTGGCTAATAGTGAAACCCCATCTCTACTAAAAATACAAAAAATTAGCTGGGCATGGTGGCGCACATGTGTAATCTCAGCAACTCAGGAGGTTGAGGCAGGAGAATTGCTTGAATGCAGATGACAGATTGCAGTGAGCCGAGATCACACCCCTGCACTCCAGCCTAGGCAACAGAACAAGACTCCATCTCAAAAAAAAAAAGTATACTGCATAATACTGAGGTTTGGATATTACTCCCTTGTTGGATGAATCATTTGCAAATATTTTCTCCAACTTTGCAGATTGTCTCTTCACTCTGTTGATTGTTTCCTTTGCTGTGCTGAAACTTTGTAGTTTGATATATTTCATTTGTCTTTGCTATGCTTTTGAGGTCTTAGCCATAAAATCTTTGCCTAGACCAATGTCCTAAAGCATTTTCCCTATGTTTTCTTCTAGTAGTTTCATAGTTTCAGGTCTTACATTTAAATCTTTAATCAACTTTTAGTTGATATTTGTATATGGTAAGAGAGGTCTTGTTATGATACTCTGCATATGAGTATCCATTTATTGAAGAAACTGTCCCTTCCCCTAATGAATATTCTTGGTAGCTTTTTTGAAAATAAGTTGGCTGTAAATACGTGGATTTATTTCTGGGATCTCTACTTTGTTACACTGGTCTATGTGTCAGTTTTTATGCCAGTACCATGATGTTTTGATTACTATAGCTTGGTATTATATTTTTAAGTCTGGTAATGTGATTCCCCTTCTTTCTTTCCTTCCTTCCTTCCTTCCTTCCTTCCTTGCATCCATCCCTCCCTCCTTCCCTTCTTCCCTCCCTCCCTCCTTCCTTCCCTTTCCTTCCTTTTCCTTCTTTCTTTCCTTTTCTTTCTTTCTTTCTTCTCTCCAGAGTGGTGAAAGGGGGCATCCTTGTCTTTTTCCAGTTCTTAGAGGAAAAGTTTTCAACTTTTTGCTTTTCAGTATGATGTTAGTTATGGGTTTGCCACATATGGCTTCTACTGTGTTGAGGTATGGTCCTCCTATACCTAATTTGTTGGGAGTTTTATCAGGGATGGATGTTGAATTTTATCAGATGCTTTTTCTGCCTCTATTAAGATGAGTCTATGGCTTTTGTCTTTCACTTTATTGATGTGATATGTCACGTTTATTAATATGCAAGTATGGAACCATCCTTGCATCCCTGAGATAAATCCCACTTGGTGATAGTGAATGATCTTTTTAATGTGCTGCTAGATTCAAGTTGCTAGTACTACGTTAAAGATGTTTGCATCTAGGTTCATCAGGGATATTGATCTATAGTTTTCTGAGTCCCTGTCTGGTTTTGATATCAGGGAAATACTGACCTCATACAGTGAGCTTGGAAGAGATTCTCTTCAATTTTCTGAAACAGTTTCAAAAAGAATTGTGTTAGTTCCTTCGATGTTTGGTAGAATTCCTCAGTGGAGTCATTGAGTCAAGGGCTTTTTTTAATGGGATACTTTTTATTATAAATTCAATCCTGTTATTCATAGTCTGTTCAGGTTTTCTATTTTTTCTTGATTCAATCTTGGTAGGTTGTGTCTAGAAATGTAACCATTTCTGCTAGGTTTTCCAATTTCTTGGTGTATACTTGTTCATAATAGTCTGTAATGATCCTTTGTGTTTTTATGGTATAAGTTTTAGTGTTTCCTTTTTTTATTCCTTATTTTCTTTGGCTCTTTTCTCTTTTTCTTGTGATTACCTAGTGATTTGTTGATTTTGTTTATCTTTTCAAAAAACCAACTTTTAATTTCATTGACGTTTTATATTCGTTTTATATTGGTTTTTTAGTCTCAAATTTATTTGTACTCTGATCTTTATTATTTATTTATTTCCTTGTGCTAATCTTGGTTTTGATTTTCCTTTTCCAATTCCTTGATATATATCATTGGATTGTTTATTTGAAATTTTTATGCTTTTTTGATATCGATGTTAATTGCTATAAATTTCTCTTAATATTGCTTTAGCTGCACTGTTTACAATAGGAAAGACTTGGAACCAACCCAAATGCCCATTGATGATAGACTGGATGGGAAAATATGGTACATATACACCATAGAATACTATGCAGCCATAAAACATGGTGAGTTCGTGTCCTTTATAGGGACATGGATGAATCGGGAAACCATCATTCTCAGCAAACTGACACAACAGAAAATCAAACACTGCATTTTCTTACTCATAGGTGGGTGCTGAACAATGAGAACACATAGACACAGGGAGGGGAGCATCACACACTGAGGTCTGTTGGGGGGAACTAGGGGAGGGACAGTGGGAGGTGGGGAGTTGGGGAGGGATAACATGGGGAGAAATGCCAGATATTGGTGATGGGGAGGAAGGCAGCAAACCAAATTGCCATGTATGTACCTATGCAACAATCCTGCGTGTTCTTCACATGTACCCCGAAACCTAAAACACAATAAAATATTTAGAAAAAAAAAATATTGCTTTAGCTGTATCTCATAGAGTTTGTTTTGTTTGTTTTGTTTTGAGACGGAATTTCACTCTTGTCACCCAGGTTGGAGTGCAGTGGCACGATCTCAGCTCACTGCAACCTCTGCCTCCTGGGTTCAAGCAATTCTCCTGCCCCAGCCTCCCGAGTAGCTGGGATTACAGGCACCCGCCACCGTGCCCAGCTATTTTTTATTTTTATTTTTAAGTAGAGATGGGGTTTCATCATGTTTAGCAGGCTGGTTTCAAACTCCTGACCTCATATCTCAGGCTATCCACCCGCCTCAGCCTCCCAAATTGCTGGGATTACAGGCCTAAGCCACTGCATCTGGCCTATAGGTTTTTGTATGTTGTGTTTCTTATTTGTTTCAAACATTTTTAAAATTTCTTTCCTAATTTCTCTATAGACCTAGTCATTCAGGAGCATGTTGTTTAATTTCTGTATATTTGTATTATTTTGAAATTTTCTGCTGTTATTGATTTCTAGTTTTATTCCTTTGTGATCAGAAGAGATACTTGTTATGATTTTAGCTCTTTTAAATTTGCTGAGCCTTGTTTTATGGCCAAATCACATGTTCCATCCTGGAGAACATACTATTTACTCATGAACAGAATGTATATTCTGTAGCTGTTGGATGTAATGCTCTATAAATGTCTCTTAGGTCCATTTGTTCTGAAGTGCACTTTAAATTCATTCTTTCTTTAATGTCTATCTAGGTGATCAGTTTAATGCCGAGAATGGGGTGTTGAAGTCTCCAACTACTATTTTATTGAAGTCTATCTCTCCCTTTAGATCTAGTAATATTTGATTTTTATATATGGGTACTCTGGTGTTGGGTACATAGATAATATTTAGAATTGTTACATCCTCTTGCTGAATTGATCCCTTTATCACCATATAATGAACTTCTTTGTCTCTTTTTGCTGCTTTTGACTTAAAGTCAGTTTTATCTGATAAAAGTATAGATAGTTCTGCTCACTTGTTTTTGTTTTTGTGGAATGTCTTTTTTCATTTCTTCTTTTTCAGTCTATACATGTTTTTACAGGTGAAGTGAGTTCCTCATAGGCAACATATGGTTGGGTTATTTTTTCAAAAATCCATTCAGCCAATCTACATTTTTTAAGTGGAGAACTAAATCTATTTACCTTCAAGATTATTATTGATAGGTGAGGATTTATTCCTGTCATTTTGTTCTTTTTTAGTTGTTTTGTGTATTCTTTGTTCCTTTCTTATTGTTTATCATTGCAGTTTGGTGGTTTCCTTTAATACTAAATTTGATTTTTTTCTTATTTGTGTATCTGCCCTACCAGTGAGTTTTATACTTTTTCTTGTTTCGAATGATAATGCTTATTGTCTTTTCACCTCTAGATATAGGACTCCCTTGAGAATTTCTTTTAAGGCTGGTGTGGTAGTGATAAATTCCGTCATTGTTTTCTTATCTGGGAAAGACTTTCTTTTTCTTTTTTTTTTTTTTTTTGCCTTCCCCTCCCCCTCGACTTTATTTCACCCTCATTTCTGAAGCATAGCTTTTCTAGGCATAGTATCCTTTGCTGGTAATTTTCCTTTTTTCAGCCCTTTGAATATACCATCCCACTCTCTACTGGCCTGTAAGGTTTCTGTGGGAAAATATGCTGTTATTCTAATGGAGATTCCCTTATATTTGAGTTGACACTTTTTTTTTTTTTTTTTTTTTGCTTTTTTTTAGATTTCTATGTATTTGACTTTTGACAGTTTGACTATAATGGCTAAGGGAGGACCTTTTGGTATTGAATCTGTTTGGGAACCTTTGAGCTTCCTGAATTTGGATGTCCATATATTTCCCCAGATGAGAAGTTTTCAGCTATTATTTTTTAAAGTAGGTTTTTAATGTCTTTTCCCTTCTCCTTCTGTAGCTTCCATAATGTAAAATTTTGTTCAGCTAATAGTGTCCTGTAAGTCTTATAAGCTTTCTTCACTGTTTTTCATTTTTATTTTATTATTATTTTTTTTTCTCTAACTGGATAATTTCAGATAACCTATCTTTAAGTTCAGGGATTCTTCAGCTTGATCCAATCTGCTGTTGAAGCTCTCTATTGTATCTTTTGTTTCATTCATTGAATTCTTCAGCTGCAGGATTTCTCTTTGGTTCTTTTTTATGATTTCTCTTTATTGAATTACTTGGGGTTTTTTGTTTTGTTTTGTTTTGTTTTTGAGACGGAATCTTGCTCTGTCACCCAGGCAGGAGAGCAGTGTTGTGATCTCGGCTCACTGCAACCTCCAGCACCCTGGTTCAAGCAATTCCCCTGCCTCAGCCTCCTGAGTAGCTGGGATTACAGGTGCACACCACCACACCCAGATAACTTTTGTATTTAGTAGAGTTGGGGTTTCACTGTATTGGCCAGACTGGTCTCAAACTCCTAGCCGCAGGCAATCTGAAATGTCTATATGTATTTTCTTCTATTTCATGGAGTTTCCTTACGATCATTATTTTGCTCTTGGCTTACTGCAACCTCTGCTTCAGATTCAAATGATTCTTCTCCCTCCCAAGTAGCTGGGATTACAGGCACGCACCACCACACCTGGCTAATTTTTTTTTTCTTTTTTTTTTTTTTTAAGTATTGACAGTGTTTCACCATGTTGACCAGGCTCGTCTCAAACTCCTCACCTCAATTGATCCACCTGCCTCGGCCTCCCCAAGTGCTATAATTACAAGCATGAGCCACTGTGCCTGGCCCATTGATTTTCTTTTCACTGCAGTCTGCTACTAGCATTATGTTTTTTAATGATGTCATATTTTCTTACTTTTCATATTCTGTGTCCCCTTATTGATGTGTGTGCATCTGGTGGAACAGTCACTTCTTCCAAACTTTCTGGAGTGACTTTTGTAGAGACTTTTACCTGCAGTTTCGTTTCAGTGTTCCAGTTAGAAAAGATGTAGTGGCTTTGTTTTTAGATAGATGCGGTGGTATAGTCTTTATAAGCCTCTTCAGCTGCACTCAACATCAGCAATAACTGTGGGCACCTCAGTGGCCTAGGCTGTAGATGTTATGGCAGTGGCAGCATAGGTTGTTCATGTCCTTGGTGTCAAGGACTTTTGGTATTCTACTTTCATTTTCCTCATAATGGGAGACTTAGCTGAGGTGATCTCTCATTATGTTAAATTTCACTCAGCCTACAGTCAGCTGCAGCAGTGCTAAGTTCCAGGCGCAGGTGCTCAGAGCAGCTGTGAGGCCAAGGTCCTAGACTCTGGGTCACACCTACTGAGGCACTTGGGTCTTGGGTATAGGTTGGCTTTCTATGGCAGAGTTTGATGTGGGTTGCCCACAGAGCTAGCATCTGTGACACTGATGTACCCCCTAGCACAGCACAAGAACTTCATGACGCAAGCACAAGTATCAATAGCCAAACCAACCAAGTGAAAGAAAAAATATCAGAACTTGAAGACTATCTTGCTGAAATAAGGCAAGCAGACAAGATTAGAGGAAAAAAAGAATGAAAAAGAATGAACAAAACCTCTGAGAACTATAGGACTGTGTCAAAAGAGTGAACCTATGACTTATTGGAGTACCTGAAAGAGAATGGGAAAATGGAACCAAATTGGAAAACACACTTCAGGATATTATCCAGGAGAAATTCCCCAACTTAGGAAGACAGGCCAACATTCAGTTTCAGGAAATCTAGAGAACCCCAATAAGGTACTCCACAAGAAGATTAACCCTAATTCACATAATCATCAGATTCTGCAAGGTTGAATTGAAAGAAAAAATGTTAAGGGCAGCCAGAGAGAATGGCCAGGTCACCTATAAAGGGAAGCCCATCAGACTAACATCAGATCTCTCAGCAGAAACCCTACAAGCCAAAAGAGATTGGGGGCCAATATTCAACATTCTTGAAGAAAATAATTTTCAACCAGAATTTCATATCAGGCCAAACTAAGATCCTTTTCAGACAAGCAAATCCTGAGGGATTCTGTCACCACCAGGCCTGCCTTGCAAGAGCTCCTGAAGGAAGTGCTAAACATGGAAAAGAAAAACTGTTACCAGCCACTACAAAAACACTGAAGTACACAGACCAACAATGCTACAAACCAATTACATTAACAAGTCTGCAAAATTAACCAGCCAGCATCATGATGACTGGATCAAATTCACATATAACAACAATATTAATCTTATATGTAAATGGGCTAAATCCTCCAACTAAAAGACACAGAATAGCAAGCTTGATAAAAAGAGAAGACCCATTGGTGTGCTATATTCAAGAGACATATCTCACATGCAAAGACACACATAGGTTCAAAATAAAGGGCTGGAGGAAAACTTACCAAGAAAATTAAAAGCAGAAAAATGCAGAGGTTGCAATCCTAGTTTATGACAAAAGTAGATGAAACCAACAAAGGTCAAAAAGACAAAGAAGACCATTATATAATAGCAAACAGTTCAACAAGAAGAGCTATCTTAAATATATATGCACCCAATACAGGAGGACTCAGATTCATAAAACAAGATCTTAAAGACCTATAAAGAAACTTAGAGCACCACACAATAATAGCAGGAAACTTTAATAAACCACTGTCAACATTACACAGATCATTGAGACAGAAAATTAACAAGGATATTCAGGATTTGAAGTCAGCTCTAGATCAAGTGGACCTGATAGACATCTATAGAACTTGACACCCAAAAACAACATTCTTCTCAGCAACACATGGCACTTAACTCTAAAATTTATCACATGATTGAAAGTAAAACACTTCTCAGCAAATGCAAAAGAACTAACAACAGTCTCTCAGACCACAGCACAATCAAATTAGAATTCAAGATTAAGAAACTCACTCAAAACTACACAATAACATGAAAATTTAACAACCTGCTCCTGAATGACTTGTGGGTAAATAATAAAATTAAGGCAGGAATCAAGTTATTTGAAATGAATGAGAACAAAGAGACAATGTACCAGAATATATGGGACACAGCTAAAGCAATGTTAAGAGGAAAATTTCAGCTGGGCGTGGTGGCTCATGCCTGTAATGCCAGCACTTTGGGAGGCCAAAGAAGGCAGATCACCTGAGGTCAGGAGTTCAAGACCAGCCTGACCAACATGGAGAAACCCCATCTGTACTAAAAATACAAAATTAGCCAGTTGTAGTGGCACATGTCTGTAATCCCAGCTACTCAGGAGGCTGAGGCAGAAGAATTGCTTGAACCCGGGAAGTGGAGGTTGCGGTGAGCTGAGACTGCACCATTACACTCCAGCCTGGGCAACAAGAGCAAAATTCTGTCTAAAAAAAAAGAGAGAAATTTATAGCACTAAATGACATCCTAACATCATGACTACCAAAACTAGAAAACCAAGACCACACAAACCCCAGAGCTAGCAGAAGGCAAGAAATAAGCAAGCTCAGAGCAGAACTGAAGGAGATATAGACACGAAAAACCCTTCAAAAAAACGTCAACGAATCCAGGAGCTGGTTTTTTTCAAAAATCAATAAAAATAAACCTCTAGCTAGACTAATGAAGAAAAAGAAGATTCAAATAAACACAATCAGAAATGATAAGGGAGATACCACCACTTACCCCACAGAAATTCAAACAACCATCAGAGAATACTGTAAACACCTCTATGCAAATAAATAAGAATATCTAGAAGAAATGGATAAATTCCTCGACACATACACCAAGACTGAACCAGGAAGAAGTTGAATCTCTGAATAGACGAATAACAAGTTCTAAAATTGAGGCAGTGATAAATAGCCTACTAAAAAACCCAGGAACAGATGAATGTACAGCTGTTCTACCAGAGGTATAAAGAGGAGCTGGTACCATTTCTTCTGAAACTGTTCCAAATGATTGAAAAGGAGGGGCTCCTCCCTAACTCATTTTATGAGGCCAGCATCATCCTGATACCAAAACCTAGAAAAGATGCAACAAAAAAAGAAAACTTCAGGCCAATATCCCTGATGAACATCAACGCACAAATCCTCAATAAAATGCTGGCAAACCAAGTCCAGCAGCACATTAAAAAGCTTATCCACCACAATCAAGTTGGCTTCATCCCTGGGATGAAAGGCTGGTTCATTATATGCAAATCAATAATATAATTAATCACAGAAACAGAACTAAAGACGAAAATCACGAGTATCTCAAAAGATCCAGATCTCAATTTATTTGCATAGAGGCCTTTGATAAGATTCAACTTTCCTTCATGTTAAAAATTCTCAATAAACTAGGTAATGAAGGAACGTATCTCGAAATAATAAGAGCCATTTAGGACAAACCCACGGCCAATATCATACTTAATGGGCAAAAACCGGAAGCATGCCCCTTGAAAACTGGCACAAGACAAGGGTGCCTGCCCTCTCTCACCACTCGTATTCAACATAGTGTTGGAAGTTCTGTCCAGCGCAATCAGGCAAGAGAAATAAATAAAGGGTATTCAAATAGAGAGGAAGTCAAATTATCTCTGTAGATGACATGATCCTATATCTAGATAACCCCACTGACTCAGCCCAAAAGCTTCTTAAACTGGTAAGCAACTTCAGCAAAGTCTCAGGATATACAGAATCAATGTATAGAAATCATAAGCATTTCTATACACCAACAATCAACAAGCAAAGAGCCAAATCAGGAATAAACTCCCATTCACAACTGCCACAAAGAGAATAAAATACCTAGAAATATAGCTAACAAAGGAAGTGAAGGACCTTTTCAAGGAGAACCACAACCACTGCTTAAGGAAGTCAGAGAGATAAAAACAAATGGAAAACCATTCCATGCTCATGGATAGCAAGAATCAGTATCGTGAAAATGGCCATGCTGCCCAAAGCAATTTGTAGATTCAATGCTATTCTCATTAAACTACCATTGACATTCTTCACAGAATTAGAAAACCTTTTAAAATTCACATGGCTCATGCCTGTAATCTCAGCACTTTTGGGAGGCTGAGGCAGGTGGATCACGAGGTCAAGAGATTGAGACCATCCTGGCCAACATGGTGAAACCCCATATCTACTAAAAATACAAAAATAAGCTGGCCTGTCTCTACTGAAAATACAAAAGTTAGCTGGGCCTGGTTGCATGTGCCTGTAGTCCTAGCGACTAAGGAGGCTGAGGCAGGAGAATTGCTTGAACCCGGGAGGCAGAGATTGCAGTGAGCCAAGATCACGTCACTGCAATACAGCCTATCAACAGTTCAATACTTCATCTAAAAAAAAAAAAAAAATGGAACCAAAAAAGAGCTCGTATAGCCAGAACAATCCTAAGCAAAAAGAACAAAGCTGGAGGCATCATGCTATCCAACTTCAAACTATATTACAAGGCTACAGTAACTGAAACAGCATGGTACTGGTACAAAAGCAGGCACATAGTCCAATGGAACAGAATAGAGAACTCAGAAATAAAACTGCATATCTACAATCATCTGATCTTTGACAAACCTGACAAAAACAAGCAATGGGGAAAGGATTTCCTATTTAATAAGTGATGCTGAGAGAACTGGCTAGCCATATGCAGAAAACTGAAACTGAAACCTTTCCTTACACCTTATATAAAAATTAACTTGAGATGGATTAAAGACCTAAATGTAAAACCCAAAATTATAAAAACCCTGTAAGAAAACCCAGGCAATACTATTCAGGACATAGACAAGGGCAAAATTTTTTTTCTTTTTTTCTATTTATTTATACTTTAAGTTCTGGGGTACATGTGAAGATCATGCAGGTTTGTTACATAGATATACACATGCCATGGTGGTGGTTTGCTGCATCCATCACCCCTTCATCTACATTAGGTATTTCTCCTAATGTTATCCCTCCCCAACCCTCTACCCCCTGCTATTCTTCCCCTGTCCCCTACCCTCCAAGCCCCAGTGTGTGATATTCCCCTCCCTGTGTCTGTGTATTCTCTTTGTTCAACACCCACTTATGAGTGAGAACATGCAATGTTTGGTTTTCTGTTCTTGTGTCAGTTTGCTGAGAATGATGGTTTCCAGTTTCATCCATGTCCCTGCAAAGGACATGAACTCATCCTTCTTTATGGCTGCATAGTATTCCATGGTCTG
>CAUYLG010004515.1:0-53159 GCA_963573385.1 Cacajao melanocephalus
ACCATCTCATGCCAGTTAGAATGGCGATCATTAAAAAATCTGGAGACAACAGATGCTGGAGAGGATGTGGAGAAATAGGAACACTTTTACACTGTTGGTGGGAGTGTAAATTAGTTCAACCATTGTGGAAGACAGTGTGGCTATTCCTCAGGGACCTAGAAATAGAAATTCCATTTGACACAGCAATCCCATTACTTGGTATATGTCCAAAGGATTATAAATCATTCTACTATAAGGACACATGCACACGAATGTTCATTGCAGCACAGTTTACAATAGCAAAAACTTGGAACTAACCCAAATGCCCATTGATGATAGACTGGACAGGGAAAATGTGGCACATATACACTGTGGAATATTATGCAGCCATGAAAAACGATGAGTTTGTGTCCTTTTTAGGGACATGGATGAACCTGGAAATCATCATTTTCAACAAACTTTCACAAGAACACAAAATCAAACACCACATGTTCTTACTCATAGATGGGTGTTGAACAATAAGAACACATGATCACAGGGAGAGGAGCACTACACAGTGGGGTCTGTCTGGGGGAAATAGGGGAGGGACAGTGGGAGTGGGGAGTTGGGGAGAGATAGCATGGGGAGAAATTCCAGATATATGTGAAGGGGAGGAAAGTAGCAAATCAAACTGCCATGTGTGTACCTATGCAACAATCTAGCATGTTCTTACATGTACCTCAAAACCTAAAATGCAATAAAGAAATAATAATAATAAACATTAATTTACTTCTGAAAAACAAAGAAAGTTAAATATATATATATATATATATATATATATATATATATATTTTAAAGGAATTACAACTTGCAATTAAAAGCTTCAACAGTAGACTAGGCCAAGTAGGTCAAAGAATCTCAGAACTTGAAGGCAGATTTTTCAAATAAATCCAGTCTGACAAAAAAGAAACCATTTTAAAAAATGAAACAAAGCCTTCAAAAAGTATGGTACTATGTAAAATGCCAAACCTGTGAATCATAGGTATTCCCAAGAGAGAATTTAAAAATCCCACGAAAAACAAGAGGACCCAGGATGGCCAAAAAGGAACAGCTCCAGAGTTCAGTTCTCAGCAAGAGCAAGGCAGAGTTTGAGTACCCATTGCATTTCCAAACAAATTTTCACTGCACAGAGACCAGGAGTTCCCTGGGCCGAAAAGTGCTAAGAGTTTTCAGCACGGTGGTTTCAGCCCATGCCAGGTTGGCCCACAGAAACTAATACAAATCTGGGCGGCCATTTCTACCGGTGCCTGGAATGCCTGGGAGACAGAGCTGCCCATTCAATGGGAAGGGAGGTGGCAGAGAGAGAGCCAGGCATTCGGACTCAGTGGGTACCACCCCCACAAAACAAGCAATCTGAAATGCTCTGGATTGAGAGTTTCGCAGCAAGTGCAGCTGGAGCCAGGACAGTCCAGCTTAGTAGGGGGAAGGGCAACCACCAGTACCGAGGAAATCTTCCACTACTGAGACAGTTCACACGGCAGCTTGGCAGAGCCTGTGACAGCTCAGCAATGTCTCTGATAGCAGACTACTACTAGACTACTCCATGCAGGGCAGGGAATCTATGAAAAAAGGAAGCAGAATGTCAGGAACTTATAAATAAAGCCGACCTTCTTAGGACAGTGCACCTTGGAAAAGAGGCGGTTATGATTTCTGCTGAAGCAGACTTAAAAGTAACTGCCCAGCAGCTCTGCACAGAACAACGGAGCTCCCAGCACAGCACTTGGCTCCTTTAAGGGACAGACTGTCTCCTTAAGCTGCTCCCCAACACCCATATACACAAAGAGACACCTCATAAAGGAGAGCTCAAGTTGACCTCTGGCAGGTACCTTTCTGGGATGAAGATAACAGAAGAAACCGGTGGCAACCATTACTGTTCTGACACCCCTGCGGGTGATGCCTAGGCAAGCAGGGTCTGGAGTAGACCTCCAGCAGTTCTGCAGCAGAGGGGCCTGACTGTTAGAAAGAAAACTAAGGAACAGAAGGAAAAAACTTCATCAACAAAAAGGATGTCCACTCAGAGACCCCTTCTGAAAGTCATGAACAACAAAGAACACACGTAGATAAAGCGACTAAGTTGGTAAGAAACCAGTGCTAAAGGAATGAAAACACCCAAAATCAGAATGCGTCTCCTCCTCCAAGGGATCACAGCTACTCACCAGCTAGGGATCACAGATGGATGGAGAATAAATCTGATGAATTGAAAGAAACAGGCTTCAGAAGGTGGGTAATGACAAACTTCTCAGAGCTAAAAGAACATGTGCTAACCCAATGAAAAGAAACTAAGAACATTGAAAAAAGGTTAAATGAAATGTTAACTATACTAAAAAGCTTAGAGAAGAATATGAAAAACTTGATTGAGCTGAAAAACACAGCACAAGAACTTCACGAAGCCTACAGAGGTTTCAATAGCCGAATAGACCAAGCAGAAGAAAGGATATCAGAGATTGAAGATCAACTCAATGAAACAAAATGAGAAGGCAAGAATAGAGAAAAAAGAGTGAAAAGAAATGAACAAAGCCTCCAGGAAATATGGGATTATGTTGAAAGATCTAATCTACGTTTGATAGGTGTACATGAATGTGATGGCAAGAATGAATCCAAGCTGGAAAACACTCTTCAGGATATTATCCAGGAGAACTTCCCCAACCTAGCAAGCCTGGCCACCATTCAAGCCCAGCAAATACAGAGACCACCACAAAGATATTCCTCAAGAAGAGCAACCCCAAGGCACATACACGTCAGATTCTCCACGGTTGAAATGAAGGAAAAAATGCTAATGGCAGCCAGAGGAAAGGTTGGGTTACACAAAAAGGGAAGCCCATCAGACTCAAGGTGGATCTCTCAGCAGAAACCCTACAAGCCAGAAGAGATTAGGGGCCAACATTCAACATCCTTAAGGAAAAGAACTTTCAACCTAGAATTTCATATCCAGCCAAACTGAGTTTCATAAGTGAAGGAGAAATAAAATCCTTTACAGACAAGCAATTGCTGAGAGATTTTGTCACCACCAGGTCTGCCTTACCAAAGTTCCTGAGAGAAGCACTAAACAGAGAAAGGAAAAACCAGTACCAGCCACGCCAAAAATGTCCCAAATGGTAAAGAGCATCAACACAATGAAAAAAATGCATCAACTAATGGCAAAACATCCAGCTAGAATCAAAATGGCAGGATCAATTTCACACATAACAATATTAACCTTAAATGTAAATGGGCTAAATGCCCCATTCAAAAGACACAGCCTAGCAGATTGGATAAAAAGTCAAAACCCATATTGGTTGGCTGCTTGTTTGTTATTTTCATCTCTTATTCCTTTCTGTCTCCATTGTTAAACACAATTATTGGCATAATAGAGGTTTTTAATACCCATTTTTAGACTGCATTCTAGCCTGGGCAGTAGAACAAGAATCCTGTTCTCTCTCCCTCTTTTCCTTCCTCTTTCTTTCTCTCGTACAGTCTTTTTCTTTCTTTCTTTCACTCTCACTTTCTTTTCTCTCTTTTTCTTTCTTTCAAAAAAAAAAAAAAAAAGAATATTATAATGGTTTTCTCTGAAAACTGGTAGGTTACAGATGAATTCACATCAGTTATCCATAACCAATTTTTTTTTGTCCAGAGACTCCTACGACAATTTAAAGAAAATGTATTTCCATAAAAATGGACAGATATGTACACATCTTTGCCTTTATGGCACAAAAGTAAAAGGACTGTAGGGGTTCATATTCTTCCCTGAATCCCTTTCAAAGATATCAGGTTGATAAACTGGGCAAGTGACAATCAGGCTTACCAAGGAAAAAGAGAAATATCCATAAACAGTGGCTCTCAACTTTAGTGTGTATAAAATGGCCCTAAAGAATGTAACAAAAATGAAGACAACCAGGCCCTACCTTCATAGAGTCATTAAGTATGGCCTAATGATCTGCATTTTAATAAATATTCCAGGTAATTCTGAAGCCAGTGGAGCTAGACCATACTCCAAGAAACACCAAGATACTCCCTTCCTCAAGATACTCTACAACAGTGTTCTGCAAAGGAAAGGCATGAATTTCAGGAGCAGGAAAAAAATAAAACTTTCATTTCCATTTACTTTTATTTTTTAAAAATAGAGACAGGGTCTCACTATGTTGCCCAGGGTGGTCTCGAACTCCTGGCCTCAAGTGGTCATCCTGCCTCGGCCTCCCAAAGTGCTGGGATTACAGGCACGAGCCACTGCATCCAGCCTCCACTTACTTTTTAATTCACTGTCTTAATATCTGTTTTGTGTGAATGTATTTTTTATAAGGCACACTGGTATAATGAGAGATGCAGGTTAATTCATAAGAAACATACATATATTGGGAAGCAGGCTCAAAAATTTTTTTAACTGATAGGATGTACAATCAAAGCAGTTTAGAGACCACTGGACTAAATAACCTGAATTTTCCTCAACCTGCTCAGCTGCTTTAAATCCTAAATGGGAGTAATTGTTCCAGAAGCTCCTGAAGCTTCTGTGCAACTCTCTCTCTGTCATATTCCATAGCTGTCCCCAATCCTAAGGCATGCTAACCAATGGATTCCCTCAAATCTTTAATCTCTGCCTTATCTCCTGAAGTAGCTATGGGGAGAGAGTTTCTTTCTATTTATTTATTTATTTATTTATTTATTTTCTGGTTATACTTTAAGTTCTGTGGTACATGTGCAGATCATGCAGGATTGCTACATAGGTATACATATGCCATGGTGGTTTGCTGCATCCATCCCCCTGTCATCTATGTTAGGTATTTCTCCTAATATTATCCCTCCCCAATCTCCCCTACCCTCTGCTATCCCTGGGAGACAGTTTCTATGAGACATCTTCCAGATACTCTGAGTAGAAAATATAAGAGTATGTTACGTCCCATGGACATGATGCTATTTAAGGTGGTTAGATTTTACACTACTATTGACATAAACGTGTGTGTGTGTATGCTTGATAACTCATATTGGAAACCTAACTTAGTTTTAGAATACCATGCCTATAGAGATACCTGTTAGAATTCTAGATAATCAACTTACAAACAAATAAAATCACTTATAGAATGTAACTTAAGACACAAACTGCTTGCATTTGACCTGATTCCAAACCATGATATACTTATAAAAGCTTTAAAAGAAAGATGTCCTTTAAAACTGATTTTCTACAGAAAACAGGAAAACTCTCATTTCAATTTAATCTTAAGGAATGGGTAATATTTGAATAGAGAAGAGGAAGATATTCCAATTTTTAAAACTGTGTTTTCATATAACTTTGTGAGTACATGTGTGAAGTCAATACTTCGTGCTTCCTTCCATCTTCCAAAATATTTTTGACAGCCCATCTACTATTACCAAGCATGTGTTCAGTAAATTCAAACTTGAAGAGTCTGACAAAAAAACAGTAAGATAAACAAATAAAACTACTATATAACTAAAACCCAAAGTCCTATCTTTAGAATATACTTGCTGGGAGATTTAGAGTAAATCACTCAGACTGAGTCTCAGTTTTCTCCACTATAAAATGGGTATAGTAATAAATATCTGTCCTAATTCTCCTACAGAATTGTTGTGAAAGTTAAAGGAAATAAATATGTAAATGTTTCTCAAAGGTTTTACAAGCGTGTACCTTCCTTGTTTTGCCTCTCTAATCATCAGTAAAGGGATCTAGAGATGTTAAGTTGTATGATCTTCAAAATTAATCCAGAAATCAAATGTACAACAAAATACTTGGTACAACACCAACTTTTATTCTAAATCACAACTGAGTTGCTATTACTTATTAAGCAAACTAAGTTGCTGTTGGCTGTTTAACAAACTTGGAAATGCCCATGGTCTTCCTTATATTGAACACTAGTGATTTCAGCACTGAATTATACTTTCTCACAGGACATGAAAAAACGGAGATACCCAGAATCAACCCTAAATCTACTGGACCAGAATCTCCAGTGGTGAGGGCTGAATGTGCCTGATTTAAAAAGTTCTACAGGTATCTTTTATGACTAAAAATCATTGGCTTCTACTTACCCCTTTAACTAAAACAAAATTCTTGAGAAAATCTATAATTGCATTAAAAAAACCTTTTTTTTTTTTTTTTGAGACAGACTTGCTCTGCTGTCCAGGATGGAATGCAGTGGTGCAACCTCAGCTCACTGCAACCTCTGCCTCCTGGGTTCAAACAATTCTCGTGCCTCAGTCTCCCAAGTAGCTAAGATTACAGGTGAGTGCCACTATGCCCAGCTAATTTTTATATTTTTAGTAGAGATGGGGTTTCGCCATATTGGCCAGGTTGGTCTTGACCTCAAGTGATCCACCCGCCTTGGCCTCCCAAAGTGCTAGGATTACAGGCATGAGCCATCACGCCTGGCCTATAATTGCATTTTTTAAAGGAAGTAACCAAAAAAAAGGAGTAGGCATCCATAAATATTTTGTGCTGTTTCTCTCTGTTAATACAAATAATTAAGAATTGATAGCATGCCTTGAAAACAATGTTTACCACAGACATTAGCATCCTTAGTCAGTAGCTCCATCTACTGGATACATCTAGGAAAAACATCTTTCTGCAATTTTAGAACGAATTTTGCTTAAAAAAAAAAAACAACAACTGATGTACCGTTAAAACCTCAAAGACCAGGCTGATCTGAAGGTAGTCAGTTTAATTGACTGTTTACAGTCAGTTACATATTGAATTCCTTGCTCTACTCTTTCCCTCTTAATAGGGCACTTGACTAGTCTTTGAAAAAAAAAAAATCAAAGAGTAGTACCTTTGGTGGTTATGCTTTTGGCAGATGGACAATTTAGTGAACCTAGAAAAAGGCAACTTTCAGAAGTTTCTAAAAGTAGCTATACCTCATTTTATACTTTTGGCAGATGGGACACTTTAGTGAACCTACATAAAGGCAACTTTCAGAAGTTTCTAAAAGTAGCTATAACTCATTTTACACAGTAAAATGTATTACAGTTGGTTTTTTTCTTACTGTAATCACTTAAAATGCCCATGGTGTTCTGTCTCAAGTTGACAAAACAAGCATACATTCCCTTCTGCAAAGGCAATGAAATGGCAATTTTAAAAGCACAAAAGAAATTCAATTCATAAAGGCTCTCAAGATAAGAAGAGGGATTATACCAGCAGATGGCTGATTTTGAAGAATTTCTGAAAGACTAAAGGCTGAGACAATCATGCTTGCATACGGGCAATACCTCAGAGCATGCAAAGGAGGAAGCTGAAACAGAAGTGGAAACTTTTATGCTACAGTAGAACCTTTCCCCTTTCTTCCCTCCCAAGGAGCAGCAAATGGCAAGAAGGGCAGAAACTGAAGTGATTTTAGAGTAAAAAAGAGATGGACCAACACTTACCTAAGAGAAGTTTTGAATGAAAGAAGCAGAGATAAAGAAACAGAAGAAAACTTAACAGGCTCTTTCAAACTGATCCCATCAAATGTTAGCAGGATGAACAAAACAGAAAACCAAATGCCGGTGATATATACCCTTATGGGGTTCTAGAAACTCCAACTATAAATAACAAATCCTAAAAGTTTCCAGATGAGGCAAAACAGGTCATCTACAAAGTCAGAACATCAGACTTCTTATAATAACACATAAACACTACTTTATTTTACTTATCTGTTACTCACATGAAAAAGCTTTTCTGTCTTTGGAAAAACTGCAACAACATCATAGAGCCGGACCCTTGAAGAAGTTGCTCTCTAAGAACACAAAAAGAATGTTATCCTATAACAAAAACCCATACACATGAAATTCTGTCTAGTGACTGACTCACACCTATATTTCAATCATGGAACACTTCTAATATGCTATTGACATTTCTGCTTTGCTTTGTATGTTGGCAGAAAAGACCTAAGCACATGAGAATTTAGATACAAAATCTATCTCACCAATCATTCTCCTCCTTCCTTCCTACATTTGTTATACTTTAACCATGTACCAAACATTGTGTTTGAGATGTAAAAATCAAATTAGGCCAGGCACGATAGCTCATGCCTGTAAACTCAGCACTTTGGGAGGCCAAAATGGGAGGAGTGCTTGAGCCCAGGAGTTTGAGACTAGTCTGGGAAACACTGTAAGACCTCATCTCTACAAAAAATTTTAAAATGAGCTGGGTGTGGGGGTAGCACTTATGTCCCAGATACTTGGGAGGAGGGAGGGGAGCAAGGCAGAAAGGTCACTTGAACCCCGCAGGTCAAGGCTGCAGTGAGCCGCATTCATGCCACTACACTCAAGCCTGGAGAACAAAGTGAGACCCTGTTTGAAAAAAAGAAAAAGAAGAAGAAAGAAAGAAAATCTCAAACCTAAATTGTGTGAGTTTGTATATGAAGAGACTGGAAAAAATATATATTTATACACAAACATACAATCTCTGAATTATGGGATAAAGTGTGGTACTACTTCTTTGCTTATTGGCATCTTCTAAAATTCCGCAATCTCTTATTTTGTAAAAAGAAAAGGAGGGTATAAGAGAAGCAGCAAGTGCTGTGCTTGAGCAGGTAAGAGGGCCTGCTAGGCAGACCTGTGCTGAGATAGGGCAGGTTCCCGGTCTTAGAAATAACCAGGATCTGGGATTTGCTCTCCTTCACCTGCCCACTCCCACTTGTGAAGGACGCAAAAAGGAACCACCTAGATATTCATGATACCAAGAGTAAATTAAAGTCTTTACAACCTATCAAAAGTCAGCTCCATTTATGTCTACCTGGGCCTAAAGAAACTGAAGACTGCCTTGCAAGTGCATAAGACACCAAAAATTAGCTTTTCATAATTTCTTTAGCAATAGTAACTATTATAAAGGGGGTCTTTCCTTAATTATTTCTATTCTGTGAAGGAGATGTCCATCCCAGCTAAAGATAAAACAGTTCACCTTCTCAGGGAATATCACTTTCTCTCTCCCCTGATATTAGGCATACCCAAACCTCTCTCATTTAAGAAATAAAATCTCTTTTTACAGCAGATTCTTATCCACCAACACCCTATGCCTTCCATTCTCCTATGGAGTCAAATTTTTTAAGCAAAGTCAGCAGCACAGTCTGCATGTTCTCGCATCCCTATCATATCCATGGAAATGGTTTTTGCTAAGGCAGCCAATGACTGTCCCACCAATAAATCTGACAGACTTTTTTTTTTTTGGCCTTTCTGCTCAACTACACAGGTGTACTGACTCTGCTGAGCTTTCATTCCTCCTTTTCTGTTTTCCCTTTACTTGCTGTCCTTCTACTTCTAGGGTAGTCCCTCCTCAGTCTCCAATCCTAGCTCATCCTCTTTCCCACCACTATATAGTTAAGTTTCTTAGCACTCTGTACTAAACCTCTTCTTCCCACAATGCACTTTGGTCAGGGAGTCTCATCCATTCCCATGATTTCAATTATTCACTGCAGGTGACCACTTCCAAAGAACCATCTTTAATTGGGATCACACTTCTGAAGACCACATCTGTTTGTTTGTTTGAAATGAAGTCTGGCTCTGTTGCCCAGGCTGGAGTGCAGTGATGTGATCTCACTGCAACCTCTGCCTCTCCAGCTCAAGCGATTCTCCTGCCTCAGACTCCCAAGTAGCTGGGATTACAGGCGCCCACCAACACACCCTGCTAATTTTTTAATTTTTAGTAGAGATGGGGTTTTACCACATTCATCAGGCCAGTCTTGGACTCCTGACCTCAAGTGACTACCTGCCTAGCCTCCCAAAATGTTGGGATTACGGGTATGAGCCACCATGCACATTTTTTTTAACAGGCTATTTTGAAACTCTCACAGTAACTCATCATGATTCCCCCAAACCTGCTTGTTTGTATGGCCCATCTCAGGAAATGATACCATTATCTACCTACCTGGCTGCTCAGGCCACCTAAGGAGTAATCATCATCCAATTAACCAACAAATCCCATCAATTCTCCCTCCTGGAGCCTCTTAAGTCCCCTCCTTAACTCCTTCTAATCCATACTCTGTAAGTCAAACCTCATAATTTTACTCCCTTTGTTAAAACATTCAGGGGCTTCCAACTGCTGTTGGAATACTCACCCAGGCTTATGTCCCTAACCTCATCCCATGTAACGGGCTCGCTAAACTTAGCCCTATTGGTTTTGTTTCACTTCCCAGAAAAATACCTTGGCTTCAATATGCATAATCATTCTATCTGGGAACACTTGCTCCCTGCTTGTCACCTATATAACATTTACTGATTCTTCCGTCTCCCAGGTTCAATATCAACTTACTCAGGTTACATACTCCCAGAGCACCATTTGTAATTATTATTTGTTCAGTGCTTATCTTGCCATTTAAACTTTAAGCTTTATAAGTTCAAGGACTGAGCTCATATTATTCATGGCAATACCCCCCAGCATCTACCTTAAGTCTGGGCATATGAGTTTAATGAATAACAGTTGCCAAGGGATTCTTTAATTGTGGTATCATTACACATGTGCCATGAGTAAGTAGAAGAGACATGTTACACTGTGTGAATTCTGAGGACAAGGAGAGTAGGCACGTGTCACGGTTTGCGGGGGTGAGGGAAAATGTAAAAATGGGGTAAGAAAAAAATGCAACATTGTTCAACATTAATCAGTACAACTTACAAAGCTAAAAGGAGAGAGGAAAAATAATTAACTTACCAAAACATTGCAGTGAGATGGATCCGAGACAATAATTGTCAATCTAGTTAAAATTTTAATTGGTCTTGACTTTCCCTATTTAAAAAAAAAATGCTGTCAAGCACAAAAGATAACTGACTGATTTTCCTTTTTACCCATAGAAAGTATTCATTAAAAGGTACTGGTTATAAGGGATAGTGAAGACAAATAAAACCCAGTCCTTGTTCTCTAGGAATTTACTACACAGCCACAGAAAGAGATGTATGTATCTTAAACTACATAATAAGGTAATTTAAAAGTTGTAGGACTTCAGGAAAGAAGATCATCAAAGTAGTACTGAATTAAGGGTAAAAGAATGTTTCCTGAAGAGCTGAGCCTTGAGGAAAATGTAAGACTGGTAGGCAGAGTAAGGTACAACTCCAGTCAGAGAAGAGCACACATGATTAGGTATCTTTTAACTGAATAAATAGATATTATGCTTCTTAAACAACAAAACACCTACCTGTACAATTGGCAAAGTTGTGAAGAGTTCAGAAACAGCTACTGGTTTTTCAATTTCCTAAAACAAACGATAAATAGTCACCACAGATTGTATACATCAATAGCACAGGCATAATGGAAAAATTACAAGGGGAATCTCAGAAAAAAAATGCATTTTTTTAAAAAGGCTAGGTGATTTCTGGTTTTCAAAAAGACTTTTAAAAATTATTTTTAAAGAGAAAGTTAAATAGAGAAGCAACTGCAAACATCAGTGAATAGGAAGAATGAAAACTAATTTTTAGACTGAAATAATCTATAGGATACAGTTGTTGGCCTAAAGAGAAATACATACTTACCAGTAATGTTTAAGAGAGAAACTAGTTAATAAGTCCATGACAATAAAATAAAAAAGACTAAATATTTTTATTACAGTCCAGCCAACCATGCACTTTTTAAACAGTGAAAGTAACTTAATTTCAAATCAACTTAAAGAATTCTGAACACTATGTCATAGTACCTCACAAATATCTTGATTGTTTGTATAAATATGCATCAGCTCAACTGTTAACATATAAAATAGGAAAGTAATAGTATATAAAGAAGTGCATTTAAGATTAATATTCTAATCTGTAGCTCCCAAATTACCAATATAAACAGATTACAAATAATTATGAACTTAACTTCAGAAATATTATTTTACCTGTTTCTTTTCCTTAAAGTCAACGACATGATTGACAGCAACAACTGAATAGCCAACTGAAAAGAAAAATTGAACACTTTTGTTAAAGATAACAACCTCTCCTTCCTGTACACACAGGTCCATCCTGACTCTAGACGTCAAGAGCAGGAGGCCATTTGAGGAATGGTTATGAATGTAAACTCTACCATCAGCCTGCCTGATTTAAAGTCTAGGCACTACCACTTACAAGCTACTTAACGTGAAGTTTCAGGGTCTTCAACTGTCAAATGGTGATAATAACAACACTTACTTCATACACTTTTCATGAGATTTAAATGAAAATAATACACTTGAGAACAGTGTCTGGCACATAGGTCTTTGTTTAACCATTACTAATTATTATTAACATGATATTAAAGACTCTTAACTTTGTGCTTCTTTTCAACTATCATTCTCTTTCATGTCCCTGTATTCATTTTCATTCCATCAAGTTCTTACTTTACCACTGTCACTTTTATTCTTGTTCATTTCTTTTGCTTTTTACCCTTCTACTTCTGTCAGAGACTCCTTTCCTAAGGAGAAATGGAGTGATGACTCCCTCACACCACAGCCTGCTTCCCATTTTGAGTGCACACCATCGACAGACTGGGAACTTTTTGAGGTCAAAGGCTTGCTTTATTATCCTTGTGGGTAACACCCCCCATGGCACCAAGGAAGGAGAACTGTGCAGACCTCAGGCACAATTAGTGAGTGAAGTATAAGTGCCTCACTGCTTACTATACCTAGATTATATATATAATTATACTTAGTTCTATATAATCTTTCTATATAATCATATAATGGATGTAGTTGGAGCTGTACTAACACATTTGGTGCTGATTTATATAATCCTTCTATATAACCATATAGTAGTTTGTAGTAGGAGGAATGCCTAGAGCAGCCACAGAACAGAGGCAGTACATGGGAAAACAGCCAGACCAGGACAAGAACCAAAGACCGAGGCAGTGGTGTCCCTGCCTGAAAGGGCGTACACTGTATGGCAGGCTTGGAGCAAGAGTCTCTCCTCCTGATAAAGGAGTTGTAGTACCTTGCATCCAGTTTCTGTGGAAAGTAGGCCTCAGGCCTGAGATCCCACAAATAACTGAGGGAGAAGAACCCCTCTGGTGTGACCAGTGACGGCGCCTGTATACCCTGTCATTCTTTTCTCACTTCTGTGCTAGCTTAAACTATCCTCCCATAAATATCTTAAGAGAAGAGCACAAGTTTGTCAGCTCCCACTGCATTGGCTTACAGTATCTTTCTATTAGAAACCCTTTGAAGTCTCCAGCCCCCAGATAAGAAGTGTTGCGCAGGACACCTGTTGCACACAGCCCACCTCCTTGCCTCGGTGACCTAATGGGGGTGGACCCCTTTTCTGTACACGACCCCCTACTACTGCACACGGCATGGCCCCCTACTGGGCAAGGCTCACCTCTCTGCCCAGGTGACATAATGGGGTGGCCCCCTTGCATGTGACTCACGTGATTATTTTACCCTATCACTAAGCCTATAGATGACAACCTCACTTACGACTACTGCTTATGCCTAATAAATACAGACGCTTCTGGGCATTCGGGGCCTCGCCTGTCTCTGCTCATAGGTGGCATGACCCCCTGAGTCCAGCTGCTCTTCTCCAGTCCTTCAGTGTCCTGTCTCTTTACTTCTTGGATCCTGTACTTCAGCACAGCATAAGGGACACCCCACGACCCTGTGGGGCCAACAGCCCTATAATCCTCTTCAGTTAGTACTGTTCTGGACATTTGGGCTACCAAAAAAAATCTAAATCATAACTCCCATCTTTAAGTTTTTAAAAATACCAATGGGGATGAAAGGACAGTAATATTAAAATACATATTAATGCCAAACTTACAACAGTTTGTCCAACTTCCTTCTTCTCTACCTCCCTCAAATATTTACTGAGCATCCATTACTTGACAAGCCCTAAACTGGTGTTGCGTATACAGGATAAATAATACAATTCTGGTCCACGTGTTGGAGAACTAAGGCAAATAGTCAATTAAGCAAGTCATTACATATAAATACATGTTTTTTATAAGTAAAGATTCTATGGAAGTATATAGCACAACGAAACCTGGTGTAGGAGTCACAAAAGGCTCCCTGGAGTAAGTTACCCTTAAAAATCAAAAAAATCAGAAGTATGCCTGTATTTTGGGCTTCACCTTGCACCCTGTTAGTCAAATCAACTAGCCACACGTCCTCCCCATTCTTCTTTACCACACTCCCAAATCTGCTCTCAACTTCCTTGTTATACCCCATTTGCGATATCTTTTTGGCTACTAAACAATATCCCTACCGTTCTACAGAAATGTCAACTAGATTCTGTTTCTCTATAAAACTTTTTCCTAGACTACTCCTCATCTGGCAGTTTAGGAGTACTTCCCCAGTCAAGCATTAGTGTATTTTAATTCACACAGTATATTTCTGAAGCTTATCACTGGTTTCTTACATCACGTAAGAACCAGGGCTCTGTCTTCCCTATTCTTTGAAAATGTCTACTATTTATTTCCAGACTCATCAAATAGCAGTCCTTTGTGTTTGACTTGTAAGTTGAGGTGACTTTGTCATATGCCACGAATTTCATTTAATTTCTAAATAAAAAACCACTAACAATGTATATATATTACCACACCTCTTTCAAGTATATTTTTAACTGGGGGAAATTCTCTAAGAAATCATTATAACTTTTCTTTTTTGTATTGATTTTTCTAAGGTGTTCAGTTTATTCCACAAGCATTAACTGAGTAACTGGCACGCACTAGTGCCTGCAGAGTAAATGTGTTACGCACAGTAAATAAAAGGATAAGATATGGCAATTACCTTCAGAAGCTCACGATTTATTAAAAAAATGGGATGGCATCAGGAAAAGCCTCATTGAGGAGGTTATCATTGCAACTAGCTACACCCAGGAAAATTTATTTTACAGGACCAAAGAACATTAACGCTAAACGGCCCATATCCTCATGTCTACTTTCCTCTTCCTACTGATGAGCAAAGTACCCCAGAGATAATGTTCATTTAGTGGCAGCAGTAGAAAGGGAAAGTCATTTCGCTACGGATACTTCATAAAGAGGACAAGAAAAAATGGTGTGATTCATTTTGCCAAGAAGTGGTTGTCATTTCTAGCACCATCTCTGAAGAGTATCAGTAACTAGACCTCACAATGAGCTGAAAACTGTCTCTGAGGAGATGTTACTGCACGAACCTCTTGATTCTTTTTAATCTCTCTAGCCCCACACCTTACAGTCTAAGGAATAAGAACCCGTGACTAACTCCAACAGTGAAAACAGGTTCTCGTCTCTCAAGGCTTTCGCTTCCCTTAGATTTGGGCCATGCTGTCCTCCTCCTCCACCCCCACTCCGCGGTGGATGTCCTCTGACTCCACTACCCTCTCTCTGTCAAGATAATATTGTTCCAACACTTCCACATCTTCCGCCTCGGGGCCTCCAAGGCGCTTCCTGTCCGGGCCCCAAATTCCAGCATTTGTTTAGATACTGTCGTGAGAGTCTGGAAGGGCTGATGGTACCTTAGAAGCTTAGAAGATTGTACACTTGGAGTCCAGCTCCGGCTTCTGTCATCTATCAGCTGTAGGCCCCTATGCAAATCCCTCGCCCTCGTTGGGCCTCAGTTCCCTCACTGTATGAAAGGAGTTGAGCCAGATAATAATCCCTAGAACCTTGGAGTTTCCCGCGCTAGGTATCGGACCAACACCTCGGCTGTCATCAGCCTCCAGGGACATCCCAGAGATTCCAGGAGACCTGACCGAGACCCATCAGGCAATAGTTCCTCCCGAGCGTGGCCCGATGGTCTGGGTGGCATGAGACTTGGCAGGCGCTGCCGCCCGCGAAGCCAGGGCAACTTACGGTGAGCGGCTGTCTCCACAAGTCCTCGCAGAGCCTTCAGGTCAGAACCCGCTCTCAGGTCCAAATCTGCAAACACCGCCATGCTGAAGTCCCATGACCGCCTGCGCGCGCCAGTCTGCGCAGCCGCTGGGCCCGCCCTTCAGGCATGCTGGGAGCTGTAGTTAACCTGCACAGTCCGTCTCTACCAGCAGCTGACTATTTAGGGATTCGGAGAAACTTACTTACTTTGCCTTCGAATACCACCAGAATTTGTGTGTTGAAATCAACAGCTACATTTCAATCCCTCTTTGTCGTCTTCTGAATGACAATGTTTGGTTCACCCTGGAGGGGTTCCAATTCCCCACCATTCAACGCTCCTATACAATAGTGTAGAAATGAATTCATTCAAAATGCACGCACACGGTATTTAGCGTCTGCTCATGAATCAGACTTCTGCTAAAGGGCGAAAATGCTATTTAAAGAGTGCTAAGGAATACGTTTACCTTTCCTTTCCCTAAAGTCCATTTTGTTGTTTAAAATGGACTTAACGCGAAGAAGGCGTTTGTGTATGACTGACTCTAGGACTTAAAAAGAGAACTACCCCAAGACAAGGGTCTTTTTACCCAATCAGAACTGTTGATGTCAAAGCCTGCTATTCTGTTACAGTTAGCATCTTCAACCACAAGATGGCAGGACTCGCTCTAGGACGAGGGGTTAGAGCCACCACTGATTCAGCCAGACTCGTTTGAAAAGGGAGGTGCAAAATTGAGATGTTTTACACTTTTCCAGCTGAGAAATGTACAAGATGATGCATATCCCACATATCTGATATTTCCACTTTTTTTCGACTTAGTGTAAATGACCTATTGAGGATTCATAATTATACTACAACAGTGTAAAACTATAGTTTACATCAGTGCTCTCAAACTACCTGTGATGAAGGACCAGTTTCTCCCTCCTTTTCCCCTTACCCCCACATTCTTCGAGAACCAGGATGTGGTCCTTTATGCATTACCAGTAAGCAGCCTGGCCTCATGTGAATCACAAATTTGACAACACTGAACTGCCCTATACCTGGCTGAATAAAGAGTCTGCTGATAAGGAGCTTGGATATCAGGACAATGCCGACGTGCTGTAAACGTTCTGAACATTTTCACTTTCTTTCTTTTCTTTTTTTTGTTAAATAACGTGGGCACAGCGACAACAATCACAGAGTGGATTGCTCCAAAAATTAGAGGCTCAGCCATTTGACCTGGGGAGTGTCCCATTTGCTGGCCTGCTAAATTTTCTCTGTTTTGTTTTGTTTTTAGAGAGAGCATCTCGCTATTGCCCAGGATGGACTCCAACGCAAGCAATCCTCTCTCCTAACTGTGATTACAGGCACCCACCCCCATGCCCCACCCATCAATTTCTGTATTTACTGATCACAAACAGTTCACAGATAGTCTCTGTCTATGGACCACACCTTAACTAGTACTTCTTTATGCGATTTTCTTGTCTGTCTCAGAAGGGAGGAGGGATCTGTTCCATGAAGTAGCATGCAGTTCTCTTCTTGGTTAACTTTTGTAAAGAAGAGATATTTTGCCTTTCCAGTACTTGATATTTCCTAAGTATTCTGCAAATAGAATAAGGTCACATGAAGCAAACCCTTTGTTTTTCATGAGAATATCTAGTGTTAATTTTGCAGGATCATACAGGCAGCTTCACCTATGACCATAAAAATGTAGATTGGTCAGAAATATGACCAATGTGTGGCAAAGGTGAATAAGATGACAGTTCAATTATTTTTTAGTTGACACATTGTAATTATACATATTTATGGGGTATAATTTTATGTTTTAATACATGTATATGTTATATAATGATCAAATCAAGATAGCATATTCATCACCTCATGCATTTTTGGTGATAACATTAAGAAAACTCTCTTCTAGCTATTTTGTGATATATAAACAATACCTTACTGTTAACCATAGTCACTTTCTGTGCAGTAGAACATCAGAACTTATTCCTCCTATCTAACTTTGTACCTGTTGAGCAACCTCTCCCCATCCTTCCTCCCCCAAGCCCTCCTTAGTCTTTGTTAATCATTGTTCTACTGTTTACTTTCTAGACTTCTATCAAATTAAGTTTTTTTTTTCAGATTCCACTTATGAGTGAGATTCGGCAGTATTTGTCTTTCTGTGTCTAGCTTATTTCACTTAAGACGGTGTCATCCATGTTATTCAAAATGACAGGATTTCATACTTTTTAAATGGCTGAATAGTATGTCATTATCTGTATACCACATTTTCTTTATCCATTCATTTGTTGTTATACATGTAGGTTGATTCCATATGTAGGCTATTGTGAATAGCGTTGCAATAAACATAGGAGTGCAGATATCTCTTGGACGTACTGATTTCACTTTGTTTGGATTATACACCCTGTAGTGAAACTTTTAGGTCATATGGTAATTCTATTTTTAATTTTTTGAGAAACATCCATACTGTTTTTCATAATGGCCATACTAGTTTACATTTCCACCAACAGTAAGTGTTCCTTTTTCTCTACATCCTCACCAACACTTATTTTCATTTATTGTTTTGATAATAGTCATTGTAACTGGACTGAAGTGGTAGCTCATTGTGGTTTTGACTTGCATTTCCTTTATGATTAGCGAGGCTGGTAATTTTTTTCATATACCTGTTGGCCATTTGTATGACTTCTTTTGAGAAATGTCTGTTAAAGTCTTTTTTTTTTTAAGAGAATCTCTGTCACCTAGGCTGGAATTCAGTGACTTGATTATGGCTCACTATAGCCTTGAACTCCTGGGCTCAAGCAATTCCTGTACCTCAGCCTCCCAAGTAGCTGGGACTGTAGGTATATACAACCATGCCCAGATAATTTTTTAAAATTTAATTTAAGATTATTTTAAGTTCCATGATACATGTGCAGGATGTGCAGGTTTATTACACAGGTAAATGTGTGCCATGGTGGTTTGCTGCACCTATAAACCCATCACTTAGGTATTAAGCCTCACATACATTAGCTATTTATCCCGATGCTCTTCCTTCCCTCCCACTCAACAGGCCCCAGTGTGTGTTGTTTCCCTCCCTGGTCCGTGTGTTCTCATTGTTTAGCTCCCACTTATAAGTAAGAACACACAGTATTTAGCTTTCTGTTCCTGTGTTAGTTTGCTGAGATCATGGCTTCCAGCTCCATCCATGTCCCTGCAAAGGACATGATCTCATTCTTTTTTATGGCTGCATAGTATCCCATGGTGTCTATGTACCACATTTTATTTATCCAGTCTATCATTGATGGGCGTTTGGATTGATTTCATGTCTTTGCTATTGTGAATAGTGCTGTGATGAACATACACATGCATGTATCTTTATAATAGAATGATTTATATTCCTTTGGGTATATACCCAGAAATGGGATTGCTGGGTCAAATGGTATTTCTGCTTCTAGGTCTTTAAGGAATTGCCACACTGTCTTCCACAATGGTTAAGCTAATTTACATTCCCACCAACAGTGTAAAAGCCTTCCTATTTCTCCACTATCTCACCAGCATCTGTTGTTTCTTGACTTTTTAGTAATTGCCATTCTGACTGGCATGAGATGGTATCTTACTGTGGTTTTGATTTGCATTTCTCTAATGATCAGTGATATTGAGCTTTTTTTCATACGTTTGTTGGCAGCATGAATGTCTTTGTTTGAGAAGTTTCTGTTCATGTCCTTTGCCCACTTTTTAATGCAGTTGTTTTTCTCTTGTAAATTTGTTTAAGTTCCTTGTAGATTCTGACTATTAGACCTTTGTCAGATGAATAAGTTGCAAGAATTTTCTTCCACTCTGTAGGTTGTCTGTTCACTCTGATGATAGTTTCTTTCTGTTCACTCTGATGATAGTTTCTTTTGCTGTGCAGAAGCTCTTTAGTTTAATTAGATCCCATTTATTAATTTTTACTTTTGTTGCTATTGCTTTTAACATTTTCATTATGAAATCTTTGCCTGTGCCTATGTCCTGAATGGTATTGCCTAGATTTTCTTCTAGGGTTTGTATAGTTTTGTGTTTTACATTTAAGTCTTTAATCCAAATGAGTTAATTTTAATAAACAAACAAATGAGTTAATTTTTGTATGAGGTCTAAGGAGGGGATTCAGTTTCAATTTTCTGCATCTGGCTAGCCAGTTTTTCAGCACCATTTATTAAATAGGGAATCCTTTCCCCATTGCTTGTTTTTGTCAGGTTTGTCGAAGATCAGATGGTTGTAGATTTGTGGTCTTTATTTCGGAGATCTCTATTCTGTTCTATTGGTCTATGTGTCTGTTTTTGTACCAATACCATGCTGCTTTGGTTGCTGTAGCCTTTTGGCGTAGTTTGAGGTTGGGTAGAGTGATGTCTCTAGCTTTGTTCTTTTTGCTTAGGATTGCCTTGGCTGTATGCATGCCCCGATAATTTCTAAAACTCCCTTTTATAGCAACAATCTTGCTATGTTGCTGAGACTGGTCTTAAACTGCTGGCCTCAAGTGATCCTCCCACCTCAGCTTCCCAAAGTGCTGAGATTATAGGTGTGAGCCATCGTGACTGGCCCAGTTGCCCATTTTTAATGGGTTATTTATTTTAGCTTTTATCATTGTTGTTGAGTTGTTTCAGTTCCTTATATATTTTGGATACTAAGCCCTTGTCAGATGCATAGTTTGCAAATATCTTCATTGTCTGTTCACACTGTTAAAGTTTCCCTTAGCTGTGCAGAGACTTTTTAGTTTGATGTAATCCTATTTGTCTATTTTTGCTTTTGTTGCCTGTGGTTTTGAAGCCTTATTTAAAAAATGTTTGCCCAGCCCAGTGCTTGTCATGGAGCACTTCTGTTGTCTTACAGCAGTGTTATAGTTTCAGTTCTTACATTTAAGACTTTGCTCTGTCTGGAGTTGATTTTTTAATATGGTGAGAGGTAAGGGTCTAGTCTCATTGTTCTGCATGTGGATATCCAATTTCCCAGCATGACTCATTAAAGAGACTGTCTATTCCCCAATGTGTGTTTTGGGCATCTGTTTCAAAAATCAGTTGGTTTTAGGTGCATGAATTTATTTCTGGGCTCTCTATTCTGTTTCATCATTGGTCTATGTGTCTGTTTTTCTGCCAGTATCATGCTCTTTTGGGTACTATAGCTTTGTAGCATATTTTTAAGTCAGGCTTTGTGATGTCTCCAGCTTTGCTCTTTTTGCTCAGGACTGTACTTGCTATTTGAGGACTTTTGTGGTTCCACATAAACTTTAGGATTTTTAAAAATATTTCTGTGAGGAATGTCATTGGTATTTTGATAGGGATTGTATGGAATCTGTAGATCATTCTGGAAAATATGTCTACTTCAACAATATTAATTATTTCAATTCATGAACATGGGATATCTTTCCACTGATTTGTGTCATCTTTATTTCGTCAACATTCTATAGTTTTTATTGTAGAGACCTTTCACTTCCTTAGTTAAGTTTATTTCCAGGTATCTTTTTTGTAGCTGTTGTACATGGAATTGTTTTCTTGATTTTTTAAATCATTCATTATTAGTATACAGAATGCTACTGAGTTTTTGTATGTCAATTTTGTTTCCTGCAACTTCACTGAATTTACTTGCTAGTTTTAAATGGAGGAGTGTTTTTGGTGGAGGCTTTAGGGTTTTCCATGTATATAATCAAGTTGTTTACAAACAGGAATGATTTGAGTTCCTCCTTTCCAATTAGGATGCCTTTTATTTCTTTTTCTTGCCTAATTGCTTCAGCTAGGAGACAGTTTTATTATCTGATGCTAGTACTAGACTGAAGTGGGCTTTTTTGAAAGTCATAAAACTTTTGCTGTGGACTGTACCCTATAAACTTCTTTTCTTCTCTGCACCCTAAGCCTAGGTGAAGAGGAAAAGGTAAGAAATAATAGAATAAATAACAATCAGTATTTATCACTATACTGAGGGCTAGCAAACTTGCTAAGTACTCTAAATACTTAGGTATGTATCTTATTTAATTTTCAAAGCAGCTGTGTGTTAAGTGCTGTTTTTTATTTTCATTTTATTATTGTTTTCAGATCTAGACTTGCAGAAGTATTGTTTTTTACTTTTTGTTATTTTGTTTTTTAAAATCAATATCCATTTTACATCTGAGAAATCTAAGGCATAAGTAGTAGCAGTAGAACTACATATGGATGGAGACAGTTTGTTTCAGTTCTTGCTTAGTATACTGCTTCCTGAGCAAAGCAAACAGAGACTAGAGTTGTGGGGGAGGGAGGAGGAAGAGAAAAGAAGAGAAGGGAATCTGGAGAGGAGAGAAGGAGAGTGGAGGAAATGAGAAGCAGGAAGGGAGACGGAAGGAAAGGAAAAAGTGGAAGAGGGGAGAGAGAAATGGGAAGAAGAAAAAGACAAGACAGAATAGGGGAGATGAACAGGGAAGAGGGGTCAGAAGTTGGTCTGCAGGGATGGATGTGGCAGCAAGGATCTGTAGTTTGAAGAAGACCATGGAAATTTCTGACTGGAAGATAATAGTACTGTGTAAGACTGGGAGCAGTGGCTTATACCTGTAATCCCAGCACTTTGGGAGGCTGAGTCAGGAGGATCGCTTAAAGCCAGTTTAATATTAGAGTGTGCAACAAAGTGACCCTGTCTCTTCAAAAAAATTAAAAAATTAGTCTGAACTACTTGAGAGGCCGAGGGAGGATCCCTTGAGTTCAGGAGTTTGATGTTATTATACAATGAGCTATGGATTGCATCACTGCACTCCGGTGTGGGTAACAGAATGAGAACTGTCTCTTAAAAAAAGTGGTGGCCCATGCCTGTAATCCCAGCTACTTGGCTGGCTGAGGCAGGAGAATTGCTTGAACCTGGGAGGCGGGGGTTGCAGTAAGCCAAGATTGCACCATTGCACTGCAGCCTGGGCAAAAAGAGCAAAGAAAAAAGTACTCTATAAAATTATGATTAGCATTTTACATTAGTTATCTGATTTGATCCTCACAATAGCAAATGAGAGGGATATTGTTATTCCTGTTATATCAAGAAGAAGTCCTGGGCTCAGATAGGATGGCTCTTGAGTCATTTCCTCTTCTGGGAAGCCTAGAAAAAGATGATGGGTTTCATATCCAAAGCAATCATTGGGCTCTTCTCATCCTCCCAGAAGAGTTTTTTGGGCTGTGTGTGGGCTAGGGTGTGTGCTTGATTAGTCTTTGGCCTTATCCTACTTTTATTTTGTTCACCCCTCCTGAGTGAACTGAAAAATGCTCCACCCAACCCCTGTCCTCTTGCAGCTTAAGACTGAGGTGGAGGCCGGGCGCAGTGGCTCACGCCTGTAATCCAAGCACTTTGGAGGCCAATGCGGGCGGATCACCTGAGGTCGGGAGTTCAAGACCAGCCTGACCAACATGGTGAAACCCGGTATTTAAAAAAAAAAAAAAAAAAAAAAAAGACTGAGGTGGAGCCAGGCAAGAAAACCATATTATAAAATAATTTGGCCAGATGCATTGGGAGCACAAAGCAGAGATTTCTCTCTCAAATTGAGGGGGAAAGTTTGGAAGATCTGAACAGGAAAAAGGGCAGTTTCCTTGAGGGAGTAATGCTTGACTTGAATTTTGACACATGAAGTGGAAGAGAAACATACATGAGGCAGAGATCTAGGGTGTTGAGGGTATATCCAGAGCTGGCACAAAGTAGGTGGTACTCAGCTAAAAGTTGCTGATTGAATAAATGAACTCATGACCTCTTGTTTGACTTCATACCCATATCAACAGAACTGTAGCAATGTTGGATGTATTATTTAACCACATGGTCAGAAATTCACTGAACTGTGCACATTGTGCACTGGTATGATACACCAGCAACTTAAACAGAACCATCTCCTGTGTCTCACATGATGGGACACTTATAGGAGCTCTTGGGGAGACTAAAAGAATATACCATAACTCCAGCCTGACATTACAGTTGCCCTATTCATTCACAAATCTGGGAAGTTTGTGCAACGAACCATCTGCCCAACCTTTCCCAGAAACCCTCATAAAGCAGATCAGAGGGGTTGATTGCTAAACTTAGAACTCTAGTGGCACTCCATAGGATGTCACTAATCCAGGGAGCTGCTTACAGTAATTCCTTCCTCATCTTCTTGCCTTCCCCCAGAGATTCCTGTTACTGACCTGATATCATAAAAATTTGTCCACTTTCTGTGCTGGGGTAATCTGTCCCTGCTTGCAATATTAGTTTCCTTTTTAAGTGCAGTTAAATGAAAGTGAAATATTTTTATACACGTTTCTATTAAAAATGGGAAAATGACACAGATATAGGCTTATATTTACAAAAATTAGCATAAAAGCAAGCTCGATTGTGATAATAAAGAGTCATCCTACCTCTTTAAGATGCAAAGTGTGCCTGATTTTTAAAAAATACAATTTAAAGAGCCATTATGAAAGAAATCAAAGGAAGAACTATGACTGGTATAGGGAAAAAGACGCATGATGATTGATTTAATAAATGGAAAGAAGAGAACTGAAATTTCAGCAGGATTTTTAAAATACAAATAGAATATATGATGCTATTAGGATTCTCCAGAGAAAAAGAATCAATCATGTGTGTGTGTGTGTGTGTGTGTAGAGTGAGAGTAAGAGAGAGATTTATTTTAAGGAATTAGCTCAAGTGACTATGGAGGCTGACCAGTCCTAAGATCTGCAGTCAGCAAGCTGGAGATCCAAGGCAGCTGATGAGGTAGTTCCAGTCTGAGTCTAAAGGCCTGAGAACCAGGATTGCTGATGGTGTAGTTCCAGGTAGGCTGGCTGAAGAAAAAGCTGACAATTTGTGTCCAAAGGGAGAGAAGAGCTGAAGTTCCAGATCAAAGGCAGTCAGGTAAAACGAATCTTCCTTTTCTCAGGGTACAGTCAGCTTTTTGTTCAGGACTTCAACTGATTGGATGAGGCCCACCCACATTAGAGAGGGCAATCTGCTTTTCTCAGCCTACCTATTCAAATGTCAATCTCCTCCAGAAACATGCTCACAGACACACCCAGAATAATGTTTGACCAAATATCTGTGCACCTTATGGCCCAGTCACATTGAAACATAAAATTAACTTTCACAGTGACACTATCTAGAAACTGTGGCATATTAAGTGAAAAAATTGCTCAGGCAACAAAAACTTTGTATCAAAGGCAAATTTTAAAAAGAATGTTTATTGAAGGCAAAAAAAGCACAAGTCCTAAACAGAAACCAACACTTACAAATGTAATATCTGTAGATTTTATTGCTCAGTATGTTGTAAATATGGCTTAGAGCTTGCAAGACAAGTTACATGAAAAAAAAACTAAGCTATTTCTGGCATTTTTTTCATTGCAGCTGATAAGTGTATAGAAACCTAAAAGCTATTTGTGTTGGAGAGTATTTTGAAATGACTAAAATTTTTTTTGGAAATGGTGCTCCAAAAAGGCACATTAGGAAATGGCTTATTTTTGCGTATGAAGAGATTTTTTTTTTTTTTTTTTTTGAGAATTTTAAAGTACGCTTTTCAGAATTGGTAACCATGGCTACAGATAGGACTCCAGTAGGGGTCAGTGTTAACATCAGACTTTTGAAATACAAGCACGATGTGACAAGATTTTGTCAAGATACAGAATTTAAGCCAATTTATTATACCATTAACAAGAAACCACTTTGAGCTCTAAATTTAAAAGCCATACAAATAATATCTAAGGCATTAACAATGGCCCACACACAGTTCATGTTCCAAATAGCTACAGTGGATGTTAAGAACTCAATTTTGAGCTACTGAAAGGAGTTTATTTATTAATGTTATCAAGGTTAAAATAGCCATCTTGGCTCACCAGTGATGGCTGAATCAAAGATGTGGTTCTTATAGTTGATGATATAACCCCGACCCTTAAAGAAACATATAAACAGATTTATTCATATATAACAAAATTATATCTTTGGGAAACTCATCTGGGTAGGAATGTTCTAGTCCATTTTTTGCACTGAAATTGGTTTCCAGATATGAAAATTATGGCCTAACCCTATATTGCAGCACCAAATTGTGAAGTTGAAGACTATGATCCAGAAAAGACACTGAGTTAAACCCTTAGACTTGATGATAATATTGCCTAATTTGCGTCTTTCCATTGCTACTGTTAGTGTGAAGAAAAATTACATGTTTTTGAACAGCAGCACATTGTATTAAGAATTTAAAATAATATTGGAACATTAGAATTTTACAAATATCTTGCCAGTAGTTAGTCTAAATTGGAGATTAGCAAACTATTGTTCATGGGTGAAATCCAGTCTGCCATCTGTTTTTGTATGCCTTGCAAGCTAAGAATCATTTTTAGATTTTTAAGTGTTTGAAAAAAAATTTAAATGTGTTATTGAACAATTAGTGTCAGTCAATAACTTATTTTAGAAAAATAACAGCCGGGCGTGGTGGCTCACGCCTGTAATCCAAGCACTTTGGAGGCCAAGGCAGGCGGATCACCTGGGGTCGGGAGTTCAAGACCAGCCTGACCAACATGATGAAACCCCGTCTTTAAAAAAAAAAGAAAAATAACGGGACCCATCTTGTGCAGAGTAAAACTCATACCTACCTTGCATGGCACACTGGTAGGTACAGTTTTTTTAATGATTTGCCCCAACAGGTCTACCCTTGCTATTTTCCACAGCTATGGCAAGTCTTCCATGTGCTTGTGGACCCCGTCAGCATTGCATTCTGCTTTCCTCCAGTCTTCTAATGAACTTTCTACTCATGCTGATATGTTAGCTCTGTGAATTATTTGGTCTTTCCAACCAGAGTTAACACCTTCCTCTGGGCTGTCATATCTTTGGTTCATACCTATATTAGGAGACTTTCACACTGTACTGTAATTATTTACTTGTCTGTCTCTTCTACCAGTGAACATCTGCAGAGCAGAGAACCTGCCTTATTTATCCACCCCTAGCACTTAGCACAATGCCTATTAATATATAGCTATAGCATGTTTATTGAATGACTAAAAGAATGGATGAGGCTGGGCACAGTGACTCTCACCTGTAATCTCAACACTTTGGGAGGCCAAGGCAGGTGAATCACCTGAAGTCAGGGGTTCAAGACCAGCCTGCCAACATGGCAAAACCCTGTTTCTACTAAAATATACAAAAATTAGCCAGGCGTGGTGGCAGGAGCCTGTAATCCTAGCTTCTTAGGAGACTGAGGCAGGGAGAGTTACTTGAACCCGAGAGGCAGAGGTTGCAGAGAGCCAAGATCACGCTACACTCTAGCCTAGGTGACAGAGTGAGACTCTGTATCGAAAAACAAAGTTTCAAAAAATAAAAAGTAAAATAGAAGAATGGATCAGGTATAGTTTTTCCTAGAAATGGGGCTATGACCGTGATGGTAATTTCAATTTAAGGTATCATTTTGTTGAATATAGAAGGATTTGTAAAATTCTAAAGAAACTACGGAATAAGATGTATCCTATCACTTCTTCAATGAGAGTCTTACTTCTATTTTGATTATCTTGAAATACCACAAATCCCTCTAGCTTTTGCCCCAATTACTGGTTACTCTTTGAGGAAAACTACTCCAAAAGTTGTCTACCTTCTGAATGGCCAGGTTCTCTCTTTTGATCTCTTGAATCCATTCCAATCTGCTTTACCCCTACCATTCCACTGAAACAGTTTTTGCCTTACTTGGCATTTGTCAATTTCTACCCCCTTGAAACATTTTCTTCCCTTGACTTTAAATATTCAATTTCTCTTGGTTCTTTTCCTGCCTGACTGCTCGCTCCTTCGAAGTCTTTGTTAGATTCTTTTTTTCTCCCAGATCTCAGGATGTTGGTGCATCACACAGTTAAATCCTTAGGCCTCTTCTGTAACTACTTTTCCTCTTGGGAGATTTTCCCCTGAAATTGTATCTGTATAGCTGATATCTCCACTTGAATAGCCCAATAGGATCTCAAACTTAATGTGTTATTTTAAAAAAGTGCTCCTGAAACAATACCTGGTTTGCATTAGACACTCAATAATTAATGTTAACTCAATGAATGATTGCTACTTTAATCTATTTTTTAAATTGAGGAACTTAAATTTTCTTCTCATTAGAAATCTTTCAGGAGGGACTGGAAGCTGACAATATCAAATTTGTTACTTAATAAAAACTTTCCATTTAAGACATCTCTTTGTGGAATTTGCATTACTGAATAGATTCCCCACTAGGGGGTATGCATGCACCACTTATATTGCAAAAACAGTCCTGGTTAAGAAAAATTAAATAATTAATAAAATAAATAAGGGCTCTTGGATGTAGCTGTTGTCTGATTTATTTATTTGTCTTGTTTCAGGGAAAATTTTTAAAGGTTACAAGTAGTTTGTAAAGAGAATGAAAATTTTCTAATTGGAAGTAATCAAAGAAAAATGTACATTTTTTTGCATGTCTAAATTAAAACAAAACTCCCAATCACTTTTAGGCTGAATAATTACTTTAAAACTTGAACGATTCTTGGTTATAGGCATTATTCTACACTCAATTCAACTGACTAATGTTTACTGAATACCTAGTATATGGCAGGAGAGAGAAAATATCGCTGCCTTTGGGGAGTTCACAGTCTAATGGTGAAGACAGTCATGGAAATATGAAGCAAAATGCAATAGTAAGTACTATAATAAAAATATTTTCAAAGTGCTTTAAGAGCCTAGAAAGAATGAAATTAACCATGGTGAGGGGGAACTGTCACTGAGAAGGAGACATTCAGGTGTCCTAGACTAACTGCTTTTTTCCTAACTGGGCCTCAAAATGTCTGTGTTGATGGATTGAAGTCCCTGTCTCTAGGATGTGTGTTGTGTCTCTGTATTAGTGATCTGTAGCCCCACTCATGGCCACAAGGTAGTATCTGGATATTTCTATACAATACTCTTAGTGCTATACTATCTAAGCATTCTGGTTTTCCTAGTCTTTTCTCACCCAATTCTGGGGGCAAGGGACTCCCGGATGGTTAGTTCAATTGAGTGAGGAAATGGGGTACAGATAAGAGAGACTGAAAAAAAATTGGAGAAATGAAAGAGTAGCCCTGTGGAAGTCTCCTGCATTGGGCATGGGAGACCATCAGACCCCCAGTAGACATGATATTAGCATGCTTGACTGACTAGTGAGTTGCCAGTCAACCCTGTGGCATAGAAAGCTTTATTTGTGCTTCTTAAAGTACATCTAGGTTGTCAGGGTATGCTGGTTTATGGGAAAACAAACTATCCTAAGCTTATGTCCTATGGAGGGATATGTGTGGGTTTTCGTAGATGGGATTACGCATATGCATTTAGATGAGCTAGATGAGTACGTAGAGGGAAGAAGAGCTTATAAAAAGACAGTAACTCATGCTGTAGGACTCCACAGCTCTTCCACACTCCCCCAGAGCAGTTCTCAAAGCAGGAGATTGCCAGTTGGAAACCTCAGAAAGCTGTATTCTCAGGTGCCCTCACTGACAATTTTATGAGAATGCTATTGCAGGCAATAAGAGTCTATACAAGAATTGGTACTTTTAAAAGCAGTAATTTTTTTAAATGCAAGGAATAAAAGGGATAAAAACTAAAGATATGATTTGATTTAGATGCCAACACTTTACTTACTGTCTCTCGTATAACTGTCAAAGAGTGGGTAGGCAGCGGGAAGGAAGAAGGAAGTAATACCTTGATATGGCTTTTAAACACCAGAAAACTAAGGGCAAAACAAACAATAAATTTAGAAGAATATTTAGATATTTTATGAATATTTTGTGAAGCTATATCTTTAGCATTTCTTTGTGAGAAAATTATGGCAAATACACACCAGATTTTGGCATTTTTACGAGGACACAATTATTTGTTAGTGAAGGTTAAAGGGAAACTGAAAGAATTCCAGATTGCTCTGTCAGGATTTTGGAATAACACAATGATAGATGAATTTTAAACTCAACATAAGCAAAGTAATGCTGCAGAAGCCGAGATTTTCAATAACTATGTTTATGCATTGTGACAGCTTATAAATTAAAAACCTAGCAACTCTTAGGAAATATACTCAGCCATCACTAGGGATAATAGAGGTGACTGTTCTATAAAATCAGGAGCTTGGATTTGATGCTATATTGACAATGAAGAAGGAAGTAATTTAAAAAATAGTATTTTAATGATTATTTGCTGTATTTATATGTCACACAATTTAAAAGTTGTTATGAAACTAACATCTGTTTCCTCTGAAAAATTGGTATGTTGAAATCCTACTCCCCATTGTGATGGTATTAGGTGTGACAGAGTATCTCATCGTGGTTTTGATTTGCATTTCTCTGATGGTTAGGGATGATGAGCATTTTATCATATGTTTGTTGGCCACCTGTATCTCTTCTTTTGAGAAGTGTCTGTTCATGTCCTTTGCCCACTTTTTAATGGGGTTATTTTGTTTCCTGCTTGTTTACTCGTTTAAGTTATGGATTCCAAACATCCCTTTGTCAGATGGGAGAGGTAAGATTATTCGGGAGATGATTATGTCATGAGGGCAGAACCCTCCTGAATGGGATTAGTACCCTCATAAAAGAGACCTTAGGGCCAGGCGTGGTGGCTCACGCGTGTAATCTCAGCACTTTGGGAGGTCAAGGCAGGTGGATCACTTGAGGTCAGGAGTTCAAGACCAGCCTGGCCAAAATGGTGAAACCCTGTATGTAGTAAAAAAATACAAAAATTAGCCGGGTGTGGTAGCATGTGCCTGTAATCCCAGCTACTTGGGAAGCTGAAGCCGGAGAATCGCTTGAACCTGGGAGGCGGAGGTTGCAATGAGCCGGGATTGCACCACTGCACTCCAGCCTGGGTGACAGCTCAAGACCCTGTCTCAAAGAAAAAAAAAAAGAGACCCAGAGAGTTCTCTTACCCGCTTTGCCAGGTGAAGACACAGCAAGATGGCTATTTATAAGTCAGGAAATTGTCCCTCACCAGATGCTGAATTTACTAGTGCCTTGATCTTGGTAAACGTTCCTTGTTAAGCCACCCATGCTATGATATTTTTGTTATAGCATCCCAAAGGGACTAAAACAAGACAAAAGCAAAAACTAGAAGCTGCTGTGAAATATAAATGGGCTAGGTGAGGGCTGATAAGAGTGTAGGAGGTAAATCATATTGACTATAGGGTTAAATACAAATAAAATGATTAATTTTCAAAATCTGTAATTAATTAATGTGGAATATTATTTGACACAGCCAAGACAGAATATATAAGCTGAACTGATTAGGGTATTCAAAGGGAAAAACAGAAAAGTCAAAGTAATTTAAAATGAGTTGAAAAGTTAAAATGAAAAAAGTCAAAAGTATCTTGAGAAATATACTACATTAACCAATTTTTAAATGGCATTGAGACAATTCTAAACCTCAAAATAAAAAATGGAGACATTTCAATGCAGTCACATCTGATCTTAGACAAGTTATAAATTTCTCCCAGTCTCTATTTCCTCCTCTGCACTGAAGGGTGATGCATTCCAGCAACAAACTATTTGTCTTTTGTCTGAGATTATGTCTAATACAGTAGTATTCCCTTATTCTCAGGGGATATTGCCCGAGATCCCCAGTGGATGCCTGAAACCTCAGATAGTACCCAATCCTATATACACTATGTTTTTTCTATCTGATAAGAGAGAGGGCTACTAAGTGACTAATGGTGGATGGCATATATAGCATGGATATGTTGAACAAAGGATGATTCATATCCTGGGTAAGATAGAGTTTTCATCATGCTACTCAGAATAGTGTGCAATTGACAACTTACACATTGTTTATTTTTGAAATTTTCCATTTAATATTTTCGGACCATGGTTCACCATGGATAACTGAAACCAAGAAAAGGGAAACAGAGAATAACTAACATAAGGTTGAAGAAATTTCCTCATCCATATTCTTAACTATTGGATAATATTGCTTCATGGCCTAGATATTATCTTGCACTCTTCCTCTGACTCAATGGATTAGTTGGCTTATCCTAGGCAGAGGAGAGCCTCTGAAATGATCACAGGGAATGAGCTGTGAACATCGGCCCACCATTATGGTTTGTTTTTTTTTTTCATTAAAACTTTGTTTGAATGTGTGGAGGGAAGAATATGGGCATAGCAATCAGATAAACCTGGGTGTGAAACATAACTGTTCCTTACCAGCTGATTGCAAGAGCAAACACGTTTCCTTATCTGGAAAAACAGGGCTAATGCCCACCTTGAAGAATGAAAGTGCTATTCAGCACTCAGATCAATATACTTTGAGGTTTTTATTCCTTTTCTTCTTATTTATAATCCGCTAGGGCCTAACTAGAAAAGAAAACAGATTTGATTATTTTTAGAGTCTTAAAGAAATCACTGCTGGCTTGCAGTGAAACCTTTAAACAAAATGGAATGAAGCAAGTCTCACAAATAGTAAAAATCAGCCACTCTGACAGAGTTTGGATACCAAGGGGAATTTTAGCCAATAGGTATTAAATCAGCGTACACCTCCAAGATTCTTCTGTAGAACAGTATAACCGGTCATTTCTTTGCTTATGTGTAAGACTTCTAGAATGCTATGGTAAAATTAACTCTCTTTTCAATATATTAGGCTTTAAAGTCTAAATATAAAGGCAGTCAGGGTCGATTTTCAGAGCGGAGAGATCTGTTTCTAGACATCCAGGGAGGATTCGTCCAAACGGGTTTAACCCCCTTGGAGGCCTCGTCCCCAGAGCAACCCCATCTTCTAGGTGCAAGGGGCATAAGGAATTCCCCTCCCTCCTTTTTTTCTTTCTTCCTCCTCTCTGAGCTCCCATCCTCATCTCCTTCGGCTGCTGCTTTTCCATCTTCACTTCCTCCCATAAGCGGTCAAAATAGAAAACGGAAGTACCTATTTGTTGCTTAGTGTTGTGGTCGGAGAGGTTTTTTTTTTTTTTTTTTTTAATTGTGACCCCTCCAGGTTCTTCATTTCGCAATGATTGCGAACATCCGCTGGCTCATCAGGCCTCTTAACAAAAGAAAAATGCCCCACTCAACTGTGGCTGACTACTGCGCGGAGACTGGGGTCGGCTGGAGGGGTTCTGGGTATCATGCGTCAAGGACAGTTCCCCGGGCGAAGGGACCCGGGACCCAGGAGACGCGTGCAGCGCCGCCCCCTCACAGTGGGTACGCGCGAGAGAGGCGGCGGTCCCTGCCCAGCCCGGGTAGCCAGTCCCGGGAGCGCGAGGGCGCGGGTAGCTGCCGGTAGCGGCGGCGGCGGCGGGGACGCGGCGCGGCTGCCGCAGGGGAGCGCCGGGAGCGGCGGCGGCGGCGGCGGCGGGCGCGAGGGGCGGGGCGCACTCCGCAACTTCTGCCGCTGCCGCTGCCGCTGCCGCGGCTGCTGCCGCCCGGGCGCTCTCGGCCCAGCCGCGCGGCTGCTGCGGGCTGTGGAGCGGCCGGCTAAGCCTGGCTCAAACGCCCGCGAGTCCGCGTGTCCCGGGCGTCCGTCGGGGGCCGAGACGCCTCCCGCAGGGAGTCCCCTCGCGGCCGCACTCCCGCGTTACCCGCAGCGGCCGGGGGCCCGGGGTGTGCGGGGCCCCGAGACGCAGCCGGGCGCCCCCCAGCGGCCGCCGCGGGCCCCATGGCTGGGCCGGGCGGAGCGGAACCGGCGAGGTGAAGCCCCGGGGCCCGCAGCCGGAGCGCGTGGCGGGGGCGCCGGCTCCATGGGCAGCTGCACACGGCGGCGCGATGATGGACGTTAACAGCAGCGGCCGCCCGGACCTCTACGGGCACCTCCGCTCTTTCCTCCTGCCAGAGGTGGGGCGCGGGCTGCCCGACCTGAGCCCCGACGGTGGCGCCGACCCGGTCGCGGGCTCCTGGGCGCCGCACTTGCTGAGCGAGGTGACAGCCAGCCCCGCGCCCACCTGGGACGCGCCCCCGGACAATGCCTCGGGCTGTGGGGAGCAGATCAACTACGGCAGAGCCGAGAAAGTTGTGATCGGCTCCATCCTGACGCTCATCACGCTGCTGACGATCGCGGGCAACTGCCTGGTGGTGATCTCCGTGTGCTTCGTCAAAAAGCTCCGCCAGCCCTCCAACTACCTGATCGTGTCCCTGGCGCTGGCCGACCTCTCGGTGGCCGTGGCGGTCATGCCCTTCGTCAGCGTCACCGACCTCATCGGGGGAAAGTGGATCTTTGGCCACTTTTTCTGTAACGTCTTCATCGCCATGGACGTTATGTGCTGCACGGCCTCGATCATGACCCTGTGCGTGATCAGCATCGACAGGTAAGGGCCGGGCCGCCCCGTCCCGGGCTTGGCTTCGGCTGGGGATCCGCTGGCAGCTCAGCCCCGCGCGCTCGCCCTTCCTGGGAGGATCAAGCCAGTCTTCAAGGCGGGATGAAGGGCTGCGCTTAAAACAACACCCCCTCCATCCACCCTACACCAACTAAACTTCAGTTACAGCATAGCCTATGTACATCTTTAAAAGAAAAACCCGAAATATTCTGGTTTACTGTAATGACGATTTTAAGACCAAAGTTATGAGTATTTTAAGCCTTAGCATTTCCACCAGGGGGTCCCTTGGCTTGGTTTTTGGAAGGAAGGGATTTGATGCTCCCTGACTTGATCAAGCCTTGCTGTAAGCCTGTAAGAGTCATTTCTTAAAAAAAAAAAAATCAGTCGGAGAAAAGCCACTTTGCTTCCCCAGCTGTGGGAGCTACTCTCTAGGCCAATGAAAGGACCTTAGATGGTTCTAGAGTCGGGGTCTGCATGTCTTAGACATTGCATCCTTATGATGGTCAATTCGGAATTGCATTCTTGTTTGTGGAAGTCTGGTTTTAATGTTTGACAATGCTGTCTGTATCTTGCAGGCTTGCTGACTGGAGCCTTACTCCAGGTCTGAATGGCTGGTTCTAGCCTTTCATCATAGCCCTTGGGAACCTTCTCTTGACAACTCCCCCACTGGAATAATTGAAACAGGCTGACTGTCTGTCAGGGATGCTAGGGGAAAAATTCCTGCCTTGGGTGTCATATTGAACTAGGAGACCTGCAGGGTTTCTTCAGACTGTAAGGGGACGGGCTTTTGAAGTGGAGCTAGTCTTTGACCCTTGAAATATTATGCTGTTGACAATCTGAAGTATGGTCTCAATCCTCTTTGGCCTAAAACAACTCTGTTTCACTTGAAAGTGAAATATGAAACCTTAATATTTCACACTCAGCATTCTGCTGATGTTTTAAAACCAGCACAGGACTAGTATTCTGTTGTGTTTAATGATACAGAGAAATGGTTGCTTATTTTCTTAGTGGATCTCTAGAACCATTGTATGTGTAGACCTTTCAGCCTAGGGGAAATAATTGATGCCTCTACACTTAAAATGACAGCGCCTCAAAGGATGGTCTAGCATGAAAAACTGAAATTTTCCTTTTTTTCTTCTTGAAAACACTGCTATTTGTGGTTTGTTGATACTTAAAATGTTCTGCTATATATATGTTTTGCTTGACCAGGGTTTATAATTACTAAATAAAGGAAATAATAGGAAAGGGAATGTTTTTGAGAAGAAAAATACATTGTAGCTCCTTTTAGCTAAGGATTTAGGTTATTTTTCTTTAAATTGATTCTACCATTTTATATATCATGTTAGAAGCTGCTGACAACAAACAAGGAATTAAGAGCAGAGCACGAACTGCATATGTGAGAATATTAGCACCAAATTTGGCAGCTGAAGTTCTGATTACAGGAGTTAAGCATGACAAAAACATATGCATTTACAGTTTGGCTGTAGCAACTGGAATTAGGAGAGTGCACTCAAACACATAGTAAGTATATACATGAATTATAAGCACAGAAATCTGACTGCTAAGCCAACCAAAACGGAGCATCTTGCATGAATGGAGTCCTTTTAAATGGAACTTAGTATAATAAAACAAATAATGGTTTATGCTGCAAGTACTGCATTTATAACCATTTTATTTAAAAATTTCACAGTTGATAAACAATACGTAAATAGTACCTTGTGCGAATTTGTCTCCTGAGACAGTCAGTGTTTCTCTTCTGGGCTACATTGAGGTTTGGCTGAAATCACCTTGTGATTCCTGTAGATAAGCTAAAGACACTCTTCACTCAGGTGCATGTGTGACTTAGCATCGGCAGGCATGTCCTGAATACAGAGAAGAGATTAATCCTTCTTGGCAAGAGCTTAACATTTTATTGTTAACTATATTCTTATGATTGTCACAAATTGTGGTAATATAGGCATGTAGATTCTCCTTTTACCTATGAGAATTACCCCACTGGTGAATTCTGCTTAAAAATTATTTTAGAAGATCAGCATATCAATTCTTTAGAGAAAACAAAGAATTGATAAAATTGGAAGACACAGACTGATTTTCTTCCAAGGACATTGAGAACTAAAAATGAGAAAAAAGGAAAATGTATTATTTCTGAAAAGAATGTTTTCTGCATTCTGTTGTAGAATATGACAGATGATATAAAATATGCTGTGAAAATATGTAAAAAATTAATCTTCATTCATTCCCTTGTTCATTCCCTCTTGAGTACCTAACATAGGTTACACTGTGCTTTGTGCAGCATAATCAAAGATGAATTACAACATTGTTGTTTTTGTGCTCATACTGTATTTTGAGAGTTTGGATATCTGTTGGGCATTTAACCTTTCTAAAATGGAAACTTTCATTTTTCTTGACTACTCCTCATCACACTGGGATGCTTTTCTAATGTGATGCCATACAGTTCTTCACAGGCTTCAGAGTTCCCATCCCTGTCTTTTTCAGATAATGACTTGTATATATTGAAAAAGTAACAGCCATCAGATGAGAACTCTTATCTTTCCACCACCAATCAATCTGTCCTGCAGATGTACCCCCTTTTTTTTTTTTTTTTACTTTTTTCCAGTTAAAAAGCAAAAAGACATTGTGTGCCAGCAAATACCAACATACTTGGACTTTAAATTCCATCTCCCTACCTTCTCAAGAACTTTGTTCCTTCATTGATTCTTCATAGATGGTCTTTTGTTGTTGTTGTTGCTATTGTTGTTTGTTTTTGTTTTGAGACAGAATCTCACTCTGTCACCCAGGCCGGAGTACAGTGGCGCCATCTCGGCTCACTGCAACCTCTGCCTCCCGGGTTCAAGTGATTCTCCTGCTTCAGTCTGCTGGGTAGCTGGGATTCCAGGCAGGTGCCACCACGCCTGGCTAATTTTTGTATTTTTAGTAGACATGGGCTTTTGCCATGTTGGCCAGGCTGGTCTCAAATTCCTGACATCAACTGATCCACCCGCCTCGGCCTCCCAAAGTACTGGGATTGTAGGCGAGAGCCACCGCGCTGGGCCCATTGATGGTCTTTCTTCAGCTTTTCCTTTCTACTGCATCAGGTTCAATCTTGTATCTTTTAAAACTCTTCTTTGGCCTCTGGCCTCACTTCTTCCTCCAGCTACTACTCTGCTTCCCAGTTAAGCGGCTCAGATAATTGTATCCATAAGTTGTCTTTTCTTCCCTACACTTCAGATAGATGACTTTGATGCTCATCAGGTTTACTACAGTATTCTAATTGGCTTTCCTGGTTCCACTTCTGTCCAGCCTTGATCTATTCCCTAAGAATAAGCAAGAATGATTTATTTTAAAAACTTTTTTAAGTGAGATAAAAATTTAGATATAATGACATTCACAGATCTTAAATATTCAATTAGTATGTTGACAAATATATATATATATATATACACCTATGTAACCAATGTTCTAGTCAAGATATAGAATATCTTGTCATCCAAGAAAGTTTCCTTGTGCCCATTTTAGAATAATCTTTTAAAAATAGAAATCAAATTACCAGCCAGATTTGGTGGCTCACAACTGTAATCCCAGCACTTTGGGAGGCTGAGGCTGGAGGATCACTGGAGCCCAGGAGTTCAAGACCAGCCTGGGCAACATAGGGAGATCCCATCTCTACAAAAAAAAAAAAAAAAAAAAAAAAGCCAGGCACGGTGGCAAATGCCTTTGGTCTCAATTACTTGGGAAGCTGAGGTGGGAGAATCATTTTGGCCCGGAAGGTCGAGGCTGCAGTGAGCCATGATTACGCCACTGCACTCTGGCCTGAGTAATAGAGTGAGGCACTGTCTTAAAAATAAAAAAAGGAAATCAAATTACTTTTTGTGTATAGTTTTAAAACATGAAAAATAGTTTTACATATCATTTAGGGAAGCTTGTAGAAACAGTAAAAGTATAAAATAGTGCAGGGGAGTGGTTGACACCAAATTCAGGACAGTGGTTTATCTCTGGTGGGGTGGGTGGAGGTGTAATCAGTAGTATATGTATCACCTATATTGGGAATGTTTTATTTCTTAGTCTTGGTAGTGGATATAGACTTACTATTTTTTGTATAAGTTTTTGTATGACTGAAATATTTGTTAAAACTTTTTGAAATTCATATAGAAAAGTATATGTATGTGCACAATTCTAAGTGTGAGCTTGATGAATTTCCACATCCATGTAAACAACTATATTAAGAAATAGAACACTGGCAACCTCCCAGAGTTCCCTTCTTCTCCCTTTCCAGTTTCTATTGCTTGCAAAGAGAACGATTGTCCTGACTTCTAGCATTACACATTGGTTTTGCTTGGCTAGAAGTTCATATAAATGGAGTTGTGTAGTACGTACTCTTTCAAATCTGGCTTCTTTAGCTCAACATAATGTTGGTGAGAGTCATCTATAGTTTTTAGCCTGTCAGGGGTTCATTCATTTTATTGAAAAGTAGTATTCCATTATATAAATATACCATAATTTTTTTATCCATTCACCCGTGTATGAACATTTGAGTTTTTTCTTTTCTGGCTATCACTAATAATGCTGTTCTGAACGTTTATTTGTGTATGAGTCATTTGTGGACATGTTTAAATTTATTTTGGGGAAATACAATCCTAGGTAATAAGATACTTTGGAACATTTTAATTTTATCTATTCCCTCACACCTCTCATGCTATTGTTGTCATTCATTTTAGGTCTACAGATTATTAAAAATCCCATTAGATATTATTTTTATTATTGTTATAACAGTCAATATTCATTCTTCTTTGCCCACATGTTCATCTTTTCCATTATTTCGTTCTGCATTACTATGTTTTCATCTCAGATCGTTTTGCCCAATTAGATGCCTGTTAGCATTATTATTTTTTTTAATTAAAAAACATTTTTTTTTTTTACATAAAGAGACAGGGTCTCACTATGTTGCCCAGTCTGGTCTTGAACTCCCAGTTTCAATTAATTTTCCCACCCTGGCCTCCCAAAGTGCTGAGATTACAGATGTGAGCCATCATGCCTGGCCCAACATTTTATTTTTAACTGGGTGTATTAGTCCATTCTCATGCTGCTAATAAAGACATATTTGAGACTGGGTAATTTATAAAAGAAAGAGGTTTAATTGGCTCACAGTTCCACATGACTTGGAGAGGCCTCACAATCATGGTGGAAGGTGAAGGGGAAGCAAGACATGTTTTACATGGCAACAGGTGAGAGAGAGCTTGTGCGTGGGAACTCCCATTTATAAAATTATCAGATCTTGTGAGACTTATTCACTGTTAGGAGAACAGTATGGGGGAAACCACCCCCATGATTCAGTTATCTCCACCTGGCCCCACCCCCTAAAATGTGAGGATTTTTACAATTCAAGGTGAGATTTGGGTGGGGACACAGCCAAACCATATCACTGAGGGTTTGCTAGTGATAAATCCTGTCAGTTCTTACTTGTCTGAAAATGTCCTAATTTCAGCTTCATTTTTGAATGATATTTTCACTGAGTATGAAATTTTATATTTCTAGCTTTTCCCCCAGAACTTTAAAACATTGTTCCATTGTCTTCAGACTTCCATCATTTTTGTTGAAAAATCAGTCATTAGCCAACATTATTATGACTCCATTGAAGGTAATGTGTCTTTTTTTCTCCTGACTACTTTTGGGGTTTTGTCTTTGTCTTTAATTTTTGTCAGTTTTTCTGTGATGTCTCTAGGTCTGGCTTTATTGATTTTTGTTGTTGTTGTTTATTTACTGTTAACACTGTTTGGGGTTCCTAATGATTTTTAACATTTGTGTATCGATATATTTAATCAGTTTGCTGTTTTCTCGTCAAATACTACTATTGTTCCATTCTTTATTTTTCTGTCTTCAAACATACGTATTGTAGACCTTTATTACTGTGTCACACACATTTCTTACTTTTTTCTACATTTTCCATTTTGTGTTCTACCTCTGTGCTTCAACAAGGCATCAAGCAGTTGTTGAGACAACCAGGACTTTACGAAATAAAATCCTAGAGAAGACAGAACCACAGGGAAGCTAGCCAATGTTGTACAGCCACTCTTTCCCTTGGTCCATTAGCCAAAATCGAGTGAAGACTAAGGGGCTAAGGATCCAGATAAGGATCTTGATGCCTGCTTGATGCCTTTCAAAATTAGAAAAAATTTTGACTAGCCTTCCAATTTGTTAATTGTCTTTTCTACTATGTCTAATCTGTTGTTTAACCTTATCTATTTAGCTAATTTCCATGATGGTATTTCATAATTCTAGAAATTCCATTTAAGCTTTTTAAATTGATTCCAATTTTTTGGTGAAATTGTCTACCTTTTCACCTAATTTCTTCAAATGTTATATTTTTAGTATATTAATCATAGTTTGACTCTTTGTTTCCTGACTTCAATATCTGAGTCACTTGTGGTTTCTTTGTGTGATCTATTTCTTTCTCTGGGTTTTTGGTCTGTGTCTTGACATGCCTGGCAAATGTTGATTGTATATTCATCATATTGCATGAAAAATAGTAGATGCTGTAGATGATGTTATTTTGTTCCAGAGAAAATGTTAGGCAGGCATATTAGACAACTGATTATTTTAATCCAGTTAGGGACTGAGCTGAACATAGGCTGTATTTTAGTTCTGATAGAGCTCTGCCACTGGCATATGCCTCTTTCTAGGATGTAGCCCTCTTAGGATTTCAGCTCAATAATTTCTCCTCCTGGCTAGTTTAGGACTTTAAATGTTCTTTCCTCAAACTGTGAGATTATCAAGCATGGCTTCTTAGCCTCTTGCATTATACAGTCTCAGAGTTCAGCAAATGTTTTGAGGGAAATATCAAACAGGTGCTGGGCTTAGGTTTCACTGGCGTCTTTGCCTTTTAGGTCTCTGACTTTTGCCTCTATCTCCAAGAGACTGCCAAATGTTCTTCTGGTGTTTTTGCCTCCTAGTAGCAGCTCTCTGCTGAGGCTCTTGGGTCCTTAGCCCCTTACCCTTCACCCGGTTTTGGCAAATACCCCAAGGGGAAGAGTGGCTGAACAATATCGGCTTGTCTCCCTGTGGTTCTGTCTTCTCTGGGATTTTGTTCCCTGAAGTCCTGGTTGTTTCAACAACTGCTTGACGCCTTCGGACATCATAGTGTGCAGGTGTGTGTGCATGTGTGTGTGTACTGGTGCTTTATCCAGCCTTTAAAGTGGCTTTCAGCAGAAGCATTGGTCAGAAGCATCGAACAACCCCTTCATAGCTAGAAGTGGATATGTGCCTGAAATATTTTAAATGTATGCTAATATAGAAATATAATTATGTAAATTTCCTGCGTAAAATTTTTCATTTTCTTTTTGTTTCACTTGGAATAAAATTTACTCTTTAGAACATATAGGAGGTCCTTGGTTTGTCCCTGCCTCACTCCTCAACATCTTGAACTGCATTCTGTCTTTTTTTTTTTTTAATCAAGATAGGGTTTCACCATGATGGCCAGGCTGGTCTTGAACTCCTGACCTCAGGTGATCCACCCACCTCAGCCTCCCAAAGTGTTAGGATTACAGGCATGAGCCACCGCGCCCAGCCCTGCATTCTGTCTTGTTTGCTATATTCCAGTCACATTGAACTTTCTCAGTTTCTCTATCATGCCAAATTCTTTCCTGCATCAGGTTTACTCCATGAAAACTCATCAACTAATATTTTCGTGAAACTATGATTTTGCATATGAAGTTCTGTTCCCTAATGTGCATTTTCTAAAATTTCTAAGTTGGAAAGTGTAAGTGTTTAACCCTCTAGATTGACAACAATTAAAATGTCAAAAAACTGCCAAGTCTTGGGAAGGATATGGAGCAAAGAGAATTTGCATACATTACTAGTGCAATTGTAAATTGGTGAACCACTTTGCAAATCGTTCGATGTTATCATGTAATGTTAAAAATACATACACCCTAAGACCCTGTTATTTTATCACCAAGTATAGATCAGAAAGATACTTGTCCACCAAAATTCTTCTATAAGAATATTTATGGTGTCCACAAACTTGAAACCTTAAAACTTGGAATAATATACATGTATGTCATTAGTAGAATGAATAAATAAATTGTGGTGTATTCATACAACATAATTCTATTTAGGAGTGTTTATCAAACTTGAATGTGCATCAGAACTACCTGGAGAGCTTATTGAAACACAGATTGGGCCAGGTGTGGTGGCTTACACCTGTAATCCCAGCACTTTAGGAGGCTGAGGCAGGTGGGTCACAAGGTCAGGAGATCAAGACCAGCCTGGCCAAGATGGTGAAACTTTGTCTCTACTAAAAATGCAAAAATTAGCTGGGCATGGTGGGGGTCACCTGTAATTCCAGCTTCTCAGGAAGCTGAGGCAGAGAACTGCTTGAACCCAGGAAGTCGAGGTTGCAGTGAACGGAGATCGCACCACTGCACTCCAGCCTGGGTGACAGAGCGAGACTCCATCTCAAAAATCAAAACAAAACAAAAACACAGATTTTTGGGCCTCACTCCAGACCTTACCAAATCAGAAACCTTACCCCAAGAGTTTCTGATTGTGAAAGTCTGGGGTGGGGCTAAGAATTTACAGTTCACATAAATTCCTAGGTGATTCTGATGCTTCTGGTTTTAGGCTCTTACTTAGAGAAGTCTTTCTATACAGCAATGAAAATGAACAAATTCTAACTACACACAGCAACTAAATGAATCTCAGGAAGTAATTTAAACTTTTTTTGTTATAGAAATTTTGAAACATATTTTAAAGTCAGTTTTAATATAATGAGTCTGATGTATCCATCGTCTGTCTTCAACAGTGATAAATTTATTGTGAATTTATTCAAAATATACTTTGGAACTCCTCCTCCATCCAATTATTTTAAATCAAATTTCCGATGTCATATCATTTCACTGATAAATATTTTGAGGTTACAAATATAGGGCTGAGCAGAAGAAGCAAAGTATAAAAGTATATACATATGTGATTCCATTCAAATAAAAATTCTAAATAGACAAAAACATTTTTAGGGATGTACATGAGTGGTAATATCATAAAGAAAAGGAAGGAAGTATATATTATAAGAACAGAGAGTGATTACTTTTAGATGGGAAGGAGAAAACAGATCAGAGAGGTTTGCTTCTAAAGTGGTGTAGTGTTCTCTTTCTTGACTGGAGTGGTAATTACACAAGGGTTAACTTCAAAAATTATTGTTAAAGTCTCCATGTATATTTTAGGCAGTTTCCTGCATATGTATTTTATTTTATAATGACAAGGGTAAAAGTATGTAGTTGATACATCTCGTGAAGTATATTTGGATTAAGTCAGATATATGGTTAATCTGAGCAGATACAGTTATTGTTTTAATGCTGTCAGCAACCATTAATTTTTAGCTTCGTGTATGAGGGCAGGGGCCACCTTTGGGTTGTTCATGGTTACAGGAACTCATCTGCCTTATTTGCAAGAGCTGTAATATTTAGCTCTGATTGGTGTCTGGCTGAAGCCTTGCTTCCTCGCCAGGTACTATGACTCATTCCCTCTGATGATCTGAGTTCTGCTTTTGGCTTTAATTCTGCTTCAATCAGCAGGGCAGGGTGCATTCTGGCTTCTCCAGATCTCCTTTCACTTCAAAGGAAGTTATCCTTGCTCATCTCTAAAATTAATTTTCTGCTTATAGATACATTTTAAGAATTGATGGAATCCTAGCTTTGCTGTGGGAAAGTGAGAAGGAGATGAAACAGGTCTTCTGCCCTGTTCTTTTGTGTAGTAACACTTAGCCACCAACTGCTTTTTTTTCCCTCTCATGTTAACTAACAGGAAGTAACACTTCAGGGTAGAAATGATGATAGCTAATAGATGTTTAATGCTTTATTGCTTACAGACCACTTCCAAATACAGAAATCTCCATCGATCTCCTCTACAACATTGTGAGGTGGCCATGATTATCCTCACTTGATGTAGGAGGAACCTGAGACTCAGAGGGTGGAATTGACTTGTATGGATGGAACTTTTGTATGAATGGAACTTGTGTTCAAAGCTTGTTCACATATTGTGTATTTATTTATATCTATGTGTGTAAATATATTTAAGGAAAATAATAGAAGTGGAGACATGGAACATTCCAGTCAAAGGAGCAGAAGACGCCAAGAACACAGAGGCAGTGAATCAGTCTGTGAGTGAACTCACAGAGAGGGAGCAGGAAGGCATTCTGAGTAAGGGAATAGCATAGGAGAAGCCCAAGTCAATAGCACTTCACCCCTTGCAGTAGATACTGCTGGTTCCCTACCCCAGTCTTCATCCTCCCATTCCTCCTGAGTTATGGGAATTCTTGCTTTAGCCTCCTTTGCAGCTAGATGTGGCCATGTTACTAAGTTTGGGCTTGAGAGATGTTAGAAGAAATACTATGTTTCAGCTTCCCAGAAACTGCTTTCAAGAAAATTAGTGCGTGTCCTCTTCCTCTTTTTTGTCCTTTCCACCATCTTCTTTCCTGGAATGTGAAAATGGTGGCTAGAGCTCTGGCCATCTTAGTCAAGATGGACAAAAATGGCCATGCTTGGGAAAGAGGAGCAGTATGCTGGAAGGGTAACCTGGATGTTGGAGGACTGCCAACTCCACAGGATGGCTGGAACCTTGACTTCTCACTAATGATGAACTAACACCATTCTGTTGTTTATCACATGCAGCAGAGCTTAATCTTGACTGCTAAACCTAGTACAAATTGGGCATCCCTGATCTAAAAGTCTGAAATCCAAAATGCTCCAAGATTAGAAACTTTTTGAGTGCTGATATGATGCCACAAGTGGAAAATTTCACACCTGACCTCGTGACAGGCACACAAAATTATTTAAAATATTATATAAAATTACAGTTAGGCTACAGGTACAAGGTAAGTATAAAACATAAATGAACTTTGTGTTTAGACTTAGATCCCAGCCTCAAGATGCTTTATTATGTATATGCACATATTTCAAAATATAAAGAAGGTCCCAAGCATTTTGGATCAGGGATACTCAACCTGTACCCATTTCTTCTCCTATTCGCCCATCCTTCTCACAGATGTCCATAAACACTTTTTTCCCCCACCTTGGCATTTGATTCTATTTTGAGAATAGGCAAAAAAGAATAATGTGTCTGAAGTGCTGGTCAGTCACAGCCTCTTGGGTGGCATCGGGACAGAGGGGGAAGCATCATGGAAACAAAATACCTGGGCAGAGGTACGAAGGGTCTAAGGGGAAAGCTCATGGCTTCTGCGCACCAAAGGTGGCAGTCTCAGGCAGGCAGTGGTCTTCTTGGTGGCCAGACATCACATGCAGTGCCAGGAAGCCTCTGGATGCAGGGTGGTGACCACTGGGGCACCACATACACCTTCTAAAACTTCAGTGTGAGGGTGTCACTGGGTCATGCATCTTTGGAAACCATTCAGGGATAACACTGCCATTTTATGAATGCCTTTTGTGCTACTTAAGTTTCTAGACACTTTACACGTGGCATCTTGTTCAATCTTTACAATATCCTTGTGAGGGTGTTTTTTGAGTGTCTGTCATTGAGTGACTCTGCTGGCCAAAGATGAACAAGACATATATGAACACTTTTAATACCATTCTGTAGGTAAGGAAGCTGAGGAAGCTCACACACATTGAATGTGACTGGAACAGTGTCTAAATCCAAAGGTCATACACATTTCACTACATCATTGTAGCCATTGCCTGCTGTATGAGGAGGATATTGTTAGGATAACATTAAAGGCTCTTTATCGTTTGATCGCAGTCCCTTACAGCTTTAATCTGGCCAACTCCCTGAAGGCACCCTCTTTTTCAACACTACATCAAAACAGAATTAATGCTCTTACTTCTGTAACTTGTTCCTTGTTCAAGGTTCCCATCCCAATAAGTGCCATCAGTTTGTATCCAGTTGCTTTGCTAGACATTTGAGTGTCATTTTTGAAACTTTCTACCTCAGCCTTCCACTCTCACTGACTGATCACCAAGTCTTTCTGATTGTCTCTACACAGCCCCCTACCCGTAACAACTCAACCCCAGCCCCTGTCATCTTTCAACTGGTCACTCAGAGTAGCCTCTCAGGGGTTTCTGGGTCTTCATCCTTGGCCCCTATTAATGCAGGGTGCACAACCCTGGCTTCACATTAGAATCACCTGGGCAACTTTATACCAATGCTTGGGAGACCCCCTAGAGATTCTCATTTAATTGATGCCAGGTGGGCCTGGGCATCAGATCAGTATATTTGAAAATATCCGCCACATGATTCTAATTTGCAACCAGAGGGAGAACCCCTGAGCTAGACTGATCTTTAAAACATACAAATGTGATTATATCCATGGTTCCTAAACTTATCTGCATGTTGAAGTCACCTAGGAATCCCCTCAAAATTCCAAAGCCCTGACCATACCAAGACTGATTAATTCATAATCTCTGGAAGTGGGACTCATGCATCCATATTTTTTGAAGCTCCCTAGTCTGACATGCAGATAGGTTTGGGCACTACTGGGTCATTCTGTTCTCCTGCTTCATTTTCACTATTTATTGGGTTCTCCTGGTCTTGGAATAAGATCTTATCCCAAAGATTATCCAAAGATTAGATGATCTGGCCTCTGCCTATCTCACTAAATCAGGTGTTGGCAAACATTTTTTTTTCTATAAACGTATAGATATAGATAGTAAATATTTTAAGCTTGTGGACCACAAGGTCTCTGTTGCAACTCCTCAACTCTGCCATTGTAGCATGAAAGCAGCCACAGATAATATGCAAATGTATAGATGTGGTTGTGTTCCAATAAAGCTTTATTTATGGATACTGAAAATTGAATTTGATATAATTTTAATGTATCATAAAATAGTATTCTTCTTTTTTATTTTTTTAACTACTTAAAAATACGAAGACCATTCTTAGCTGGAGGCCATACAAAAACAGACTGGGACCAGATTTGGCCCTGCTGGAGCTTGCCAGCTTCTGCTCCAGATTTGATTTGGTTCCATTTAATTCTCTCTTTCCCTCCTTTCCTTCTTCTTCCCTTTCTTTTCTCCCTCCCTTCCTTCCTTTCTTCCTACCTACCACCAACTAACCGGTCATCTATCTGTATTGTCTCTCCTCCCCATATTTTGGCAATTTGGGTCTTCTTTCAGTTCCTTGACATTCTGATGTTCAGGGTCTTCACAAGTCTATTCGTATCTTTCCTGGAATTCTTTTCTGTCTCTTTAGCTGGGTAATTTTTATCACTCTTCAGGGAGGTCCTTGATCAGATGTTACTATGTCATAGATACATTTCTAGAATCCCCTGACTATCTTAAACAATCTTTTAACACCCTGAATTTTTTCTTCCTAACTTGCAACCTCAATTTATAATTAATGGTTTGTAAAATTAATGGTAATAAAGTCATGGTTTGTGGGATCATCTGTACACATGACATAGCATGACCCAGGCCTATCTTGAAGACTGCATTGCTAGCCCCTTGGCATAATACTTTGTACTTGGTAGGTGTTCAGTTAATCTATGTGGATTGACTGTGGAAGGAAGGGAGGGAGGGAAGAAAGAAGGAAGGAAGGGGAAAAAAGGAGGGAGGGAGGGAAGAAAGGGAAGAAAAAAAGGAATGGTGCCTCTGATTCTCAAATTCACACACCTGGCCTTGACTTCTTATTCTGCAGCTTCCTATAAGACATTCCTCTTGGTGACAGTGGAGAAGTTTACTTGAGAAACCAAGTTAGGATCAGGAGATGTTTGGTGAGAACAGAAGCAGCGTGTGGGACAGTCCAAGGGATGGTCTCATAAGAGCATAGTAGGCTGGTGAGTTACTTCCTGTTCTGCAGAACACTGACATAAGCAAAGCTGCCAATGATGTGAAGCCCTTAGCAGCTTGGATCTAGGAGTCAGCTGTTTATTATCATCAGTGCTGTGCTATGGAACAGGGTGAAAGCACAGGCAAAATTAAGTGAAAAATCTCAGGGCCTTTTCTTTTTCACCAAATAAATGTATTTTTGATGAAGTCTACATATCCCAGAAGGAAAGCCTTGGGTGTCAGCCATGAAGGCAATGCCCAAGCAGAGGAGCATAATAACTAGCAGTAGCAATCCCATTGTTGGGTGCCAAGGGCTGTGCATGATTCATCTCATTTAATCCCCATGACCACTCTGTGGGCACACTCACACTCCCGCCCCTACCCCTGGGTGAGGAGGACAGGGAGGCTGATAGAGGTTAGGAGTACACAGGAAGAAAGGAGTGGTATCAGATTTGGCTACCAGGAATGTCTGACTCCCGCTCTGCCTTACCCCTTCCTGGTGCTATAGCAAAATACCCAAAACTGGGTAATTTATAAACAATAGAAATTTGTTTCTCACAGTTCTGGATAGAGGCTGAGAACTCCAAGATCATGGTGCAGGCAAGTTCCATGTCTGGTGAGGATATAATCTCTGCTTGCAAGATGGTGCCTTGTTGCTGCATCCTCATGTGGCAAAAGGAACAGGTGGCAAAAGGGCCTAGCAAATTTACTTGAGTCCTTTTATGAGGTTGCTAATCCCATCCACGAGGGCTCTAACCTCATGAATTAATCACCTACCAAAAGTTCACCTCTTAATACTATCACTTTGGGGTTTAAGTTCCAACATATGACATGAATTTTCGAGAAACATATATATTCAAACCATAGCAGGATCTTTTTTTTTCTTTTTAGACAGAGTCTTGCTCTGTTCCCAGGCTGAAGTGAAGTGGCATGATCTCGGCTCACTGCAACCTCTAATTTTTGTATTTTTAGTAGAGACATGGTTTCACCATGATGGCCACACTGGTTTTGAGCTCCTGGCCTCAAGTGATCAGCCCACTTCGGCCTCCCAAATTGGTGGGATTACAGGTGTGAGCCACCGTGCCCGGCCAGCAGGGTCTTCCAAGGCTCAAGGGGGCACTGGCTTTGTGAACATGATTTATGAACCATGTCAAACATGGAGCATTTATTCTTGCCTTTCAGAGAGGAAGAAAATGTTAATTATTATACTGTAAATTTATAGTCTCTTATCTAAAACCCTTGGGATCAGAGGTATTTCAGAATTCAGAATTGTCTGGATTTTAGAAATGTAATTCAGTTAGTATACCGTATATTACATAGCACCACAATGAGGTCTGGGACTGCATCCTAAATCAATGTATGAATATTCATATTTAGTAAAGAAAATTAAGACTATAGTCATACCAGCTCAAGTTAGGTTTTGCTGCCAGATCAATTTGCCACAAGTTTGACAGGCAAAATCATAGCTCCTCTAATTCCTAACCATTTTCTAATTCCTGGAACCTGTAAATGTATTACCTTAAATAGCAAATGGGGAGAATGAAGGTAGGAGGTGGAATTAAGGTTGTTAATCAGCTGACTTTAACGCTGGAAGATTATCCTGGATTATCAAGATGCACACCATGTAATCACAAGAGTTTGTTGTTATTGTTGTTGTTGAGAGTCTCACTCTGTAGCCAGGCTGGAGTATAATGGTGCGATCTTGGCTCACTGCAACCTCCACCTCCCGGGTTCAAGTGATTCTCCCGCCTCGGCCTCCCAAGTAGCTGACATTACAGGCATGCGTCCCCATGCACGGCTAATTTTGTATTTTTAGTAGAGACAGGGTTTCACCATGTTGGTCAAGCTGGTATACAAACTCCTGACCTCAGATGATCCTCCTGCCTCGGCCTCCCAAAGTGCTGGGATTACAGGTGTGAGCCACTGCGCCTGGCATACAGGGTTCTTAAATGTGAAAGAATGAGGCAAGTGAGTCAGAGAGGGAGATGTGATAATGGGAGCAGAGGTTGGAGTGATGCGATGTGAAATGGACCCAGTATACCAATGGTGGCTTTGAAGATGGAAGGGGGCCATGAGCCAAAGAATGGGAGAAGCCTCTAAAAGGCAGAAAAGGTGATGAAATGAATCCTCTCTAGAGTCTCCAGAAAGGAACATAGCCTGTAGACACCTTGATTTTAATCCAGGGACCCACATTTGACTTCTAACCTACAGAACTGCAGGGTAATCAATTTTTGTTGTTTTAAGCCATTGAGTTTGTGGGAACTTGTTATAGTAGCAATAGAAATTAATACAACCAGTTTAAGAACAAGGTCCGATTTCAGAGCTTTTGGGACTTCAGATTTATGGTTAAGGAATTGCGGACCTATCAGTATTCTTACTATACATTACTTAAGATGCTAAGTGTCCTATTAAAGACTCTTTTATTGTCGCCATTTTACAGATGAGAAAGCTGAGGCTCCGAGAGGCTAACAAATAAACCTAAGGTTGCAGAACTGATAAATGACCAGTCTGGGACTTGAAGTCATGGCTTGCGTTATGGTCTGTTCTCTTAGGCTGCTTGCTGCTAAGCAATTGTTGTTGCCTAGATTTGAGGCTTAAAGCTTTGACCAGTGTCAGGGACTGTACTTAATAATGGGGATAAGGATAAACAAGTTAAAGATGAATACTGCCCAGGCCTTGGAGTCAACAGACCTGAGTTCAAGTCCCAAATTTGACATTTGTAGTTATGTGGCCATGTAGACATTACTTAACTTCTTTGAGATTCAGGATACTCATCTGTAACATAGGTAATACTAATGCCTTCCCCATAGGTTTTGATAGTTAATTGGGTTGGTGTAGGTAAAGTCTTTTGTTCCATGCCTGGCTAATAACAAGTGTGCTGATAAATGTGAACTGTTACACTTATTAGTATTGTTGTTCTATTAATATTATGCTTCTATATTTAGTAAGGAACATATTGTGAATAGAGGATTCAGATCTCTAAGAAACATTTGAACAGTTCTTAAAAATTGAAGGAGTTGGGCTGGGCACAGTGGCTCACACCTGTAATCCCAACACTTTGGGAGGCTGAGGCAGATGTATCACCTGAGGTTGGGAGTTCAAGACCAGTCTGACCAACATGGAGAAACCCCATCTCTACTAAAAATACAAAATTAGCTGGGCATGATGGTGCATCCCTTTAATCCCAGCTACTCTGGAGGCTGAGGCAGGGGAATCGCTTGAACATGGGAGGTGGAGGTTGCAGTGAGCCGAGATCATGCCATTACAGTCCAGCCTGGGCAACAAGAGTGAAACTCTGTCTCAAAAAAAAAAAACCATAAAATAAAAATAAAAAAGACAAATAAATAAAAAATTGAAGGAGTTGAATGAATAAGATAAACTCCATGTCTTTGTGACATAGGGTTCCCTTCTCTTGGTTTTGGTGGCTGCTGTAAGTGTTGGGTGTTCAGGACACGTGCTCTGCATACCGCAGCTAAGTTTTCTGCATGTTCGGGATGGGAGAATGAAGCAACACATCTGATCATTTGGCTTCACTGCTTTCCAGTGTCATTCCAGGCACTTTTATTATCCTCATTTTACAGATGAGAAAGCTGATCTCACTCCCTGCCATCAGTTAGATTTTGTTTTTGATGAAGATGAAGTTATTATGGAATATCAGATCTAGACCTTCACAGATTTAAGATAGAATCTAAGCAGTGAGCTCTATCTAACAGAGAGGCCAGACATGTGTGTGTGTGTGTGTGTGTGTGTGCGCGCACGCACGTGCACGTGTGTGTGTGTGTGAGAGAGATTGAGAGAGAGAGAAAGAGAGAGAGAGACAGATGGAGAGACAGACAGATGGAGAGACAGATGGAGAGATGGAGAGAGGAAAAGATGATTGCATGCACAACCTAACCAAGTTAGGGAAGATGGTAATGGTGAGATTTATTTAATAAGCAAACTGTTATTGCTTGCCTACTAGATATTTAAGAAGTATGAGGATACAGAAGTCAATAAAGACACATCCCCATCCTCAAGATGTTATCTAGTTGAGGGTAAATTAAGACTATTTTGTTCACATATCAGACAATTTAGAGCTTTTGAAAGTTAGGTTGTAGATGTTGCTTTACAGTCAATTCTTGTGTGATATGACCTTTCTTGAAAGAGATATGAGTGATTTAGCTTCTGATTGCAAACAATTGTGTTGTTTTATTAGCACTTCCATCAGTAAAAACCCAGGTATTCTCTGGTCTATTTTCCAACAGCGTTTTTGTGCCTGAAGAATTCTTAAGGACTCCTACAAAATGATGGCTCCTAGGTCAAACCTAAGGGCTCATTCTTCTGACATTGTATGTTAAAGTAAAGAATACCAGTCTGGGATTGGGGAGTATCTCTAGTGCATCTGTGTGGGGACCTTTATTTCGCCCATTTATTCAGTTTGCATGATCACTTTCAACATGGCCTCTGTTCTAATTCAAATTGCTGAGCATTCTATTTTTCTGGGCATGCTTATAATATATTCCACTTTCTCAAAGAGAGGCAGCTATATAGCTTTCTTCCTTCTAATTTTTTTTTCATCTGGAATATGAGGCAGAACCATCTACCAAAAAGGGGCTATCAATATTTATGGTCAGACATGGAGAGACTTAAAAGGCATGCCCTGATCCATCCATAATCAGTCTGGTCCTGTTGCCTGAATGTTTCAGAATTGTATTCTGGGAAATGTATATTCTGTATGTTTGGATTGAAAAATCTCTGCTATTTGCAGTAAAAGTCTTTGAAAATTCTTTCATGCTGTGAAAGGATTGTCTTACAGTTTTTCATTTGATCATTTTCTGAGTTCTGCAGGCCCCTACTAATCTGTCTTCTTTTCTGGACTGCAAAGGTGATAGCCCTTTATTAGCAACTCCTTAACATAATAAACTTGGCTTTTCAGATGTGAGTTATAGGGGATTTATCTTTTTGCTTCTTTAATATTTATTGACTACCTAATATGTGTTGGTTACTCTTCCCTATTATAAACAAGGCAAATAAGACCTTTGCTCTCTAGGATCTTATATTCTAGTAAAAATAAACAGGTAGATAAGAAACAGATAAGTTAAAACACACACACACATTAATTTGTTAGTAATACATGTCACACATAATTAAAATAGGGCAATGTGCAAGAGTGGGTGATCATGGAAGGCTTTTCTGAGGAGGTGGCATATAACTGAGATATAAATGACATGAAGGAGCCAGCTGTGTGAAGATCAGGAAAAATAACTTTTTTTTTTTTTGAAAGGGAATTAAACAGTATGAGCTCTCTTTTTTTTTTTTTTTTTTGAGAAAGAAAGAAGAAGAAAGAAAAGGGGAGAGAGAACAGAATTCTTGCTCTATTGCCCAGGCTAGAATACAATCTAGGAATAGGTATTAAAAACCTCTTTTATACCGATAATTGTACTTAACAACAGAGACAGGAAGGAATAAGGGAAGAAAATAACAAACAGCCAACCAATATTTCATTTAAGTCTGTGAAATGCTATGCAAATGCTG
>CAUYLG010004517.1:0-67135 GCA_963573385.1 Cacajao melanocephalus
CATGCACACGAATGTTCATTGCAGCACAGTTTACAATAGCAAAGACCTGGAACCAACCCAAATGCCCATCGATGATAGACTGGACAGGGAAAATGTGGTACATATACACCATGGAATATTATGCAGCCATCAAAAACGATGAATTCGTGTCCTTCGTAGGGACATGGATGAACCTGGAAACCATCATTCTCAGCAAACTGACACAAGAACACAAAATCAAACACCGCATGCTCTCACTCATAGGCAGGTGATGAACAATAAGAACACATGGACATAGGGAGGGGAGCACTACACACAGGGGTCTGTTGTGGGAGAAATAGGGGAGGGACAGTGGGAGGTGGGGAGGTGGGGAGAGATAGCATGGGAAGAAATGCCTGATATAAGTGAAGGGGAGGAAAGCAGCAAATCACACTGCCACGTATGTACCTATGCAACAATCTTGCATGTTCTTCACATGTACCCCAAAACCTAAAATACAATAAAAATAAAAAAAAAATAAAATAAATAAAAGAATTTATAGCCTATAATATTATATTATCTTTTTTTGGAAAGTAAACATAATATTAAATATTGATCAAAATAAATAACTCAATTTCTTTTAGCCCCTCTTTCAAACTGCACAGTTTTCTTTTTGCATACTGAAGACTCACAAATGTTTTTGCCATTCTGGTAAAAATCATACTGGTATTAATTTTCATATGGAAGTTCAATTTATTCTGAATTATATTCTTATATTTACTTTAAAAATATTATCAAATGAAAGGCTGATTTTACTGGCAGCTCAGGTCATTCACGTCCTGGAGATCAATGAGCAGAACAATTTTAAAAGAGACAGATAGTACTAAAAATATATAACATATCACTAATTTATAGATTTAGATGAAATTGAATACTATGAAATATAACATATACATAGGTATAGAAACCAGATTTAATAAAACCTTTAATGTAGAAATTATACTACATATATTATAAAGAGTTTATACATATAGATGTGGATCTCTATTGTGTATAGGTTTATGAATGTAGAATTAAAATACAGAAGTTGCTCAAATGATGAAACATACATGGGCTTGGAAATTAGACTTGAGTTCAAATCCTGGCTCTCACTTACCATCTGGACATATTATCTCACCTCCCAGAAATGCAAGGATGGCTTAACATATGTAAATCAATAAACATGATACATTACATAAACAAACCAGGAACAAAAACCATGTGATTATTTCAGTAGATGCAGAAAGAGCATTTGGTAAAATTCAACATCTCTTTATTAACAAAACACTCAAAAAATTGGGTATAAAATGAATATACCTCAAAACGATAAAGACCATATTTGATAAACTCATAGCTAACAACCTACCAAAGGGGGAAAAATTGAAAGCCTTTCTCCTAAGTTCTGGAACAAGATCAGAATGCCCATTTTCATCACATTTATTCAGCATACTACTGGAAGTTCTAGCTAGAACAATCAGATAAAAGAAAGAAATAAACAGCATCTAAATTGGAAAGGAAAAAATAAAATTATCCTCATTTGCAGACAGCATGATCTTATATTTAGAAAACCCTAAAGATTCCACCATAAACCATTAGAAATGACAAGCAAATCAGTAAATTGCAGGATACAAAACCAACATATTAAAATCAATAGCATTTATATACAACAATAGTGAACAATCTGAAAAATAAATCAAGAGAGCAATTCCACTTACAATATTTATAAAGAATTTAAAGATGCCTAGGACTAATTGTAACTAAAGAAGTGAAAGATCTCTATAATAAAAACTGTAACACTCTGATGAAAGAAACTGAAGTAGACACAAAAAAATGGAAAGTTATTCTATGCTCATGAATTGGAAGAATTAATATTGTTAAAATGCCAACACTACCTGAAGCAATCTACAGTTTCAATGCAATCTCTATCAAAATACCAGTGACATTCTTCATAGGAATTTTTTTTTAAATCCTAAAATTTATATTAAAATGCAAAAGATTCTGAATAGCCAAAGCAATCCTGTGCAAAAAGAACAAAGCTGGAGGCATCACACTAACTGACTTCAAAATATACTACAAAGCTATAGCAATCAAATCACCATGGTACTGACAAATACCAGAAAATATCCCAATGAAACAAAACAGAGAACCCAGAAATAAATACATGCTTTTACAGCCAATTCATTCTTGACAAAGGTGTCAAGAACATTAGGGAAAGGACAGTCTCTTCAACAAACAGTGCTGGGAAAACTGGATATCTATATGCAGAAGAATGAAATTATGCTCCTACCTCTCATCATATAAAATCAAATAAAAAAGGATTAAAGACTTAAATCTAAGAACTGAATCCATAAAACCCCTAGAAGAAAACACTGGGTAAATGCTTCAGAACACTAATCTGGGCAAATATTTTTGGGGGGCAAATCTGAAAAGCACAGGCAACTAAAGCAAAAATAGATAAATGGAATTACATCAAGCTCAAAACTTATACATAGCAAAGGAAACAATCAACAAATTGAAGTGACAATCCACAGAATAAAGGAAAATATCTTCAAATTATTCAACTGACAAGGGATTAATAACTAGAATATATAAAGAACTCAAATAACTCAATGAGAAAAAATCTAATGAACTGATTAAGAAATGGGCAAAAAATCTGAATAGACATTTCTCAAAAGAAGACATGCAAATGGCAAACAGGTATATAAAAATAGTTAACATCACTAATCATCAGGGAAATGCAAAGAAAAACTGGAGTGAAATCTTACGTCACTCCAGTTAAAATGGCTTTTATAAAAAAGAATAGGAGGCAGATCCAAGATGGTCAAATAGGAGCAGCTCTGGAATGCAGTTTCCAGAGAGGATGAATGCTGGTGAGGATGCAGAGAAACAAAAACCCTCATACACTGTTGGTAGGAATGGAAATTATGACAGCCACTGTGAAAAACAGTATGGACCGAAAAAAACTAAACATGGAACTACCATATGATCCAGCAATTTCTCTACTGGGTATATATCCAAAAGGGAAGAAATCTATATATTGAAGAGATAGCTGCATTCACTTGTTGACTGCAGCACTATTCAAAATAGCCAAAATATGGAAGCAACCAATTGCCCACCAATTGGATGAATGAAGAAAATGTGGTATGTATATATGCACACACACGCAATGTAATACTATTCAGCCATAAAAACGGGTGAAATCCTGTCATTTTCAGCAGTATGGATGGAATTGGAGGTCATTATGTTAAAAGAAATAAGCCAAGCACAGAAAGACATATATCACATGATCTTACTCATATTTAGGCCCTAAGTAAGTGGATCTTATGAAGATAGAGGGTGGATTCGTGGTTACCAGAGAAGGGGAAGGGTAAAGGACAGGTTTGGATAAAGAGAGGTTAGTGAATGGGTACAAAAATAGTCAGATAAAAGGAATAAGACTAGTGTTGGATAAATCAGTAGGGTCACTATAGTAAACAATAATCTACTATATATTTCAAAATAGCTAGTAGAGAATAATTCAGGTGTTCCCAGTATTAAGAAAAATATTTCAGGTGATAGATATGCCAATTGACCTGATTTGATTATTATGCATTATAAGAATGTATCAAAATATCACATGTACTCCAAAAATATATACACCAATCAATAAACATATGTAAATAAACAAACACATATGAATCAAGAAGACATCATAGACCATTGCATGGATTTGGGGCAATTATGATTTTACATACTCTACAAAACTGTCCCTGGATAAGATCCTTAGATATTAAAAATTAATGTTCTACATCCCAGTATGTTTCTATTTGTATTTTTTTTTTTTAGCTTTTATTTTAGGTTCAGGGTTACATGTGTAGGTTTGTTACACAGGTAAACTGTGTGTCAAGGGGGTGTGGGGTACAGATTGTTTTGTCACTCCGGTAATAAGCATAGTACCCAATAGGTAGTTTTTCAATCCTCACCTTCCTCCCACCCTCCACCCTCAAGCAGGCCCTAGTGTCTGTTCTTCCCTTCTTTGTGTCTGTATGTACTCAATGTTTAGCTCTCATTCATAGGTGAGAACATGTGGTATTTGGTTTTCTGTTCTTGTGTTAGTTTGCTTTGGATAATGGCCTCCAGCTTCATTCATATTGCTACAAAAAACATAGTCACATTCTTTCTCATGGCTGCATAGTATTCCATGAAAAAACTCTTTGTCAACAAAATTTATAAGACAATACTTCACTTATTTGCCAAGTACCTTTATTTGTCAAGTATTCTTGACAAATAAATTTTAATTTAGTTAAGAATTTTTAATGTGTTTTATTTTAATAAACTTAAATTTTATTTGGACCAGCAAGAGCAAACTGCCAAAAATCCAACTTTATATTATCTCTAGTTCAACTCTTGGTGATATTTATAAAACATCAAGTTCCATAAACTTTCCCTGGGCAAAGTGACCATAAGATGCGTTGTCTATATTGAGATTCCTTAGAATAAGAGGCTGTTAGGGATTACTTTGAAACAGCAGGGATAAACCAAGGTTGCCCTGGGCATCTGTAATATGTGATCATCTTACCTCTGGGCTTAAAGTTAATGGTCCAGCCATTGCAAATATTTTCTTGAGTTCCTATTTGAATGCTGCTCTCTCTATATTAAACTTTTATATATTTAATAGTTACGTTTACTTACCTTAAAGTTTTTCTCATTATCTCACTGTTGGAAATAAGATTTCATTATTTGATACTGAGCTATGAATACATTTCCCTTCTTTCTCGGAAATGATAATGTATCAGATAAGTCTTCATCTTTTCTATTGAACCTGCCAGCTCATTTTTACACATTCCTGTTGCAGCTTTGGGGAGATTTCTGCCATCATAGTTGATATTTTGCAACACCTGTTACTGCTACAGGCCATTGCTCTTCTCAGCTTTCTTTAGGAATTGAACTGCTTTGCTTAGTCAAATCTCATTACTCTTTTCATAATTGCCTTAGGTCACCATTCATTATCAGAGAAGAATCTAAAGCTTTACTAGTACTGCTATTGAAGACATAGCTAAGATTCCCTTCTATTGGGCCTTACAAGAACTGAGTACCATTTAAAAGCAAAACTTCATATATTGTGTTGCTTCCTTATTTATTTTGTTTGCCTCACATATTAAACAGAATCAGTTCTGGAGGTCAGGTGTGAAACCCAAGACATGCAAGTTTCTGGTCGGAAAGCTCTGTCATGATTAGGCTATAATACATGCAAATCAATTAGGCAGCACTTGGAACAATTGTTAACAATTTCTCTTAATTCTTTCTCTTAAATGTTGAAGAGAAACGAGGTCATGGCAGTATTTGGCAACACTGATGGCTGAAAACACAGCCATCATACTGTAGCTTAATATGTGACTCAGATGTGTATAATAAATTTTTAAAACAATATTATTTTAATCGACAAATCATAATTGTATTATATTAATGGAGCACAATGTGATGTTTTGTTATATGTATACAAGACATAATCATTAAATCGGGCTAATTAACATATCCATCGTGTCACTTAACATTTTTTGTGATGATACGTTTGAAATTTACTTTCTTAGTTATGTTGAAATATATAAGGCATTATTATTGACCATTGTCACCCTGCTGTGCAATGTATCTCAAAACTTAACTCTTTCTGCCTGGATGAAACTTTGCACTCTTTGATCAGCAACTCCTCATTCCCTTGTGCCCCCATCTCCCTCCCGCTGCAGCCCCTGGTAACCATCATTCTCCTCTCTACTTCCAACGAATTAACTTCTTTGCATTCCACATATGAGTGAGATCATGCAGAATTTTCTTTCTGTGCCTGGCTTATTTCACTTAGCATAATGTCCCCTAGATTCATTCCTGTTGTTCCAAATGACAGAATTTCTTTTTTCTTTCTTTCTTTCTTTTTTTAATTTGAGCTGGAATCTGGCTCTGTCTGGAGTACAGTGGTGTGATCTTGGCTCACTGCAACCTCCGCCTCCCAGGTTCCAGCAATTCTCCTGCCTCAGCCTCCCGAGTAGCTGGGACTACAGGTGTGCACAACCACACCTGGCTAATTTTTGTATTTTTCAGTACAGACGGGGTTTCACCATATTGGCCAGACTTGTCTCGAACTCCTGATCTCATGATCCACCCGCCTGGGCCTCCCTAAGTGCTGGGATTACAGGCACGAGCCAGTATGCCTGGCCTTTTTTTTTTTTTTTTAAGTCACAGTTTAGAGGCTACAAAAGGAAATAAAAAAGTTAATTTTTAAAAAATCAATCAAAATTGTCTGTTTTATTTTGAGTTTGGATATTTCTTGAGTTTCTAAGAGTAAAATTGAATTTATGTCTGGGCTAATAGTAATGGTAAAATGGTGCTGACAGTTTTTCTGCTTATGTGTGGGGCTTTAAAATGCAGTAATACTGAACAGAAAATTTAAAAAAAAATAAGGCTGGGCCCAGTGGCTCAGGCCTGTAATCCCAGCACTTTGGGAGGCTGAGGCAGGCGGATCTCTTGGGGTCAGGAGTTCAAGACCAGCCTGGCCAACATGGTGAGACCCTGTCTCTACTAAAAATACAAAAATTAGCCAGGTGGTTGTGCATGCCTGTAGTCCCAGCTACTTAGGGGGCTGAGGTAGGAGAACTGCTTGAACCTGGGAGGCAGAGGTCTCAGTGAGCCAAGATTGCACCATTGCACTCCATCCTTGGTGACTGAGTGAGAGTTTGTATCAAAAAAAAAAAAAAAAAAAAAAGATACAATTGACAGATTCCTGAAATGAATCATCAAAGCTATAACAATTGTGATTATGAGCAACATTACTACCTTGTGGCTAGATAGGCATTTTCTTCTCAGATAGTAAACAAAGAGTCACATAAAAAGAAGACAAAACGTGTGTGTGTGTGTTTGTGTGTGTGTGTACTACTAGGCAGATTTTACACATAAGGGAAAGAGAAAATACAGACATTTCACCATAATAACTATGTCTCAGGTACTAAACATTCTGTCAACATTTACGAAATTTTTCATGGGGAATTTTATTTTTAGGATAAAGTAGTGAGCTGGAGCTAATATTTAGATCACAAGTCATGTTTTAAAGCATTCTTTCAATATCATTCTTTTCTTGGTATGGAATACAGCATGAAACTAGCAAAGAATACTTACTGAAGCAACTACAGGGTCATGAGTTCCAAAGACATTTGGGTACCTATTCTCAATTTCTGTGATAATTCATCCGCCAATATTAGCTTTGATTTGCCAGCATAATGCCTGATCTTCTAGCTGCATTTATTAAAACCAAGTCAGAATGTGAGAGTTATAACACTTGTAAGTGCAAGTATTGTAACTCTCACATTCTGACTTGGTTTTAAGAAAACAGTAATTTGAAGCCAGCCTCCCGTACCCACTGCAGTTACTACACAGCTGCATTCTTATCCAGATTTCCCATGTTCTTCATCTCCGTATCTATTGTCTCCAACCCACACAGTATCTTTTTCCATTTTCATATTCACTGATGGAACAATCCAGGCATATTCTACAGCCTACATGCACCAAAAAAAAAACAACAACAAAAATACAGCTACCTACAGATTTTCTTCCATGCATCTGTCTCTTCCCTCACCCACGCAGTCAACTCCCCTCCTCACTGCTTGCTTCAATTTTCCTACTCTGTCTATGAACTAATTCACTGCTTCTTTCTGCTTGAAAATTTTTCTATTTTTTAGCCGTTTCTCCTTTCCTGCTTTTAGCAACTTACTTTTCCCTGTGTTTTAAAACTTTCATCTTCTTTATCAATTTGTCATCATGTTAATATTATCTGTCTAAATATAATATGTTGTCAGCCATGCCTTCAATAAATAGTTACTAATTATTTATTCTGTGTTAGGATACTAGGTAGTAAGGATAATGAGATGAATATAACACATTATCTTCTTCCCCTTTCCCATACATGTCCTCAAGGATCTAAGAGACAAATAGAAAAAAAAAAATAGCTATGAATGTGAGTCCTGGTTCTGGCAAGATGGACTACATCAAATTCAACTCCTTCCACTAAAAACAAATAGATAGCATTTAAAACTCCACATTTGGGCTGACAATAAAGAAAAATGCATACCCAAATGTCAAAACATAAGAAGGAAGGCAGTAAATGAGTAGGAACAGAGGGAACATGAGTTACACAATAGTTTTATGAATGGGAGCTAGGTACCTGTATCAAAGAGCTTGGGTTTTAATGCTCACATGAGGCAGAAGATAGGGTCTTGAGCCCATGTAAAGCTGAAAGTGGGAAATATGACCGCATGCATAAAGCCAGATGATAATGTGAAAGACTTTCAGAGTGTGATATTGGTAAGGAGATAGATAGACCAGTGAAGCACAACAGAGCCCCATAGTAACAGATCCACATATGGACAGGGAATTAGTGGATGAGACAGGTGAAACTAAACTCAGTGGGTAACAGCACACAATAAATAGTGCCGGCACAATTGATTAACCATATGAAAAATTAGATTTCTATTTCACACTGAGACATCTTAAGCAATTTTAGTAGGCATAACTGACATAAAATAAACTGCACATACAAAAGCATGCAATTTGATAAGTTTTGACACATGTACAGAACCACAGTCGAGATAATGTACATATCAATAAGCCCCAAAGGTTTCTTGATGCTCCTTTGTAATCCCTTATTTCCACACCAACTCTTATCACTGCTGATTTCTTTCCTATTATTAAAGATAAGTTTGCATTTTCTAGAATTTTATGTAAATGAAATCATAGAATGTCATCTTTTTTCATCTGGCTTTATTCAGTCATCATAATTATTTTGAGATTTGTCCAAGATGCTACATATATCAACAGTTCATTATTTTTTATTATTAATCAATATTTATTACATGGATATACCATCATTTGTTTATATATCTATCTGCTGATGCAAATTTGGGTTGTCATCAGTTTGGAGTATTAGAAATCAAGTTGCTGTGGGCATTCATGTGGAAATATTTGTATAAACATACGTTATTCTTTTGGTTAAATACCTAGAGTGGAATAATAAGAGATATAGCAGGTACCTGTTCAACTTTTTTTCTTCCTTTTCTTTTCATTTCTGAGGGACAAGGTCTCACTCTATCACCCAGGCTGGAATGCAGTGATGCCATCATAGCTCACTTTAGCCTTGAACTCCTGGGCTCAAGTGATCCCCCCACCTCAGTCTCCCAAAGTGCTGCGATTACAGGCACACACCACTGCATCCAGCCTGGTCAACCTTTTTTTTTTTTTTTTTTTTTTTTAACAAAAACTGCCAAACTATGTTTTGGAGGAGTTGTAATATTTGTAATATTTGTTGTAAAGTTGTAATATTTGTACCATCCTCCATTCCCAAAAAATAGTGTATGGGAGTTGGCTGCTTCTTATCATTAATGCTGTATGCCAGGCACTGATGCAGAGGACAAAATACATTTGGTAGGCACCACTTGATTCACTTCACTTATTTAAGAAACACAAAAAATCTCCAAGGTTTTGTCAGTGGAATCAGAGTTGCTGATGAGGGTATCTGACCAGTTGGTCCAGACTCTCTTACTATTGAATTTCTTTTCCATTTACACTCTTAGCAATGGGCTTAATTTCATCACCACCAGGCTGGGCTCAGGATTGTACTGCCCACACTTGAAAACTAAGTGAGAATTTGTCATGTGGTCCCTTTTATTGTCAATCCAGGAATGGTCTAAAGTACATTTAAGTAATTGTGGAAAAAAAACAATTGGTTAATAAAAGGTGATTAAATAAAAATAAATTATTTTAGAGTTATAAATTATTTTAGAGTCATCATTATTGAAAAATTTGAAAAGTCATGTTCTTGACCCATCATGTACCCTAGCATCCAGAAGCTAATTAGGAAAAAGATTCAAATTCATCATGATAAAAAGGTCAGCCCATCTGAAAGACACAATGACACTTTATGCACCTAATTAGAGTTGCAAATTATATAAAGCAAAAACTGACAAAAATAAGAGAGATTGAAAATTTTTGTCATGTTTAGAAAATTGCATAGTACTCTCTCAGCAATTAATAGAACAACACTGATTTTAAAAACCGAGAATAGAAACACCTAGAATAAATACCTAGAAGGATAGAAATGCCTAGAACACCTTGTGCGTGTGTGAAAAGATTAATACAATTGAGAACTTTGGTGACATTTATAGGTATTATACTCAAAAACTCTAGACTTCACAATCTTTTCAAATTCTCATGAAATTTTCACCAATTTAGACCATATACTGGTCCTTAAAATGATTCCTAATGAATTTCAAAAGGTTGAAATTTCAGAGACTATTGTCTGACCACAACAGGATAAAATTATGCACATAAATAACATTTTTAGGAAATCTAATTCTTCTAAAAATATACTTCTAAATAACATATGAGTTAAAGGAGAAATCATGTATGATATTAGAAGATATTTAAATTCAATAATAAAAATGCAACATATCAACATTTTGGAAATGCAGCTAAAACAGTTTCTTAGATGAAAATTGTATTTTTAAGTTATTGCATTTTAAAAAAGAAATGTTAAAAGATGTCTAAATACCTTCATTTTATGAAATATGAAAAAGAAAACAAAAACTAAAAAGTGGGAATAAGTAAATAATGAAGATAAAAAATCAGCGTGAAAAACAGACTAACAATAGGAAGAATTAAATAGGGCAAAGATTCTTGTGTGTGTGTGAAAAGATTAATACAATTGAGAAGATAAAAAATGGAGAGAAAAATACAAATTATCAATGTCAGGAACAAAATGTGGCTTATTACCACTATTCTACAGATGTTTAAAAGATAATCCATTGTTTAAAAGATAATCAGAGGGCATCTGTATAAACATCATGCAATATTGACAATCTATAAAAATAGGTAAGATCTTGGAAAAGCAAAATTTACCAACGTAACAGAATAGGAAAGATAACAGCTTCTTAGCCCTATATGTTGAATACATTTAATTTGTAATGAAAAACGTTCTCACAAAGAAAATTTCAGGCTCTGAGGTGCACTCATGAACTCTATCAAACATTTAAGAAAGAAAGAATGTGAATCTTACATTAACTCTTTTGAAAAATAAAGAAGGAAACATATTCCACTTGTTTTATGAGGACAGTATTATTCTGATTTCAAAACCTGGTAAAGGTATTTCGATTAAAAAAAAACTAAAAATAATGCTCCTTGTGAACAAAGATGCAATAATTTGTAACAAAAACATTAGCAAACCAAATCTTACAAGGCATGAAGAGGAATACAATATGACCAAATTAGCAATATACTAGAAATGCAAGATTGGTTTCTATTAAAAAAAAAATCAATCGTGTAATGGAGTACATTAATAGAATAAAAGAGAAAAGCACTGGACAAAATTCGACATACATTAATGATGAAAAATTCTTAGCACTGTAGGAATTAAAGGTATCTTCCTCACTTTGAAAACCCTACAGTTCACGTCATACTTAATGCAAATACTGAGAGCTTCTCCTAAGATACGAATGTCCACTCCAACCACTAAGTTAAGACTACATCTTGACCCCTACCTCATAAGAAACACACAAATTAATTTGAGAAGGAACATAATTTTCAGGAAGCAGAATAATAAATGCAATAACTTACTCTCTAGATTTAATTCTGACAGAAAAGAAAATAGTTCTATCAAGACATATACAATAAATAATGTAAAGATTTTTATATTCACCAAAATCTCAATAAAGTGGTTAAAATAGAGACAAAATTTCAGTAATGGGGAAAATTTTAATATGTCCAGAAAATGATTATCGATAAGTTATTTTCCAAGGCTATTTTGAACAATAATAATGGAGAGTGGGAGTGGGGTTAGTAGAAATAGCATTTTTCTTTTAAAAATATTTTTTAGTAGATTATTCACTCACCTTATGCAAAAATAAAAATTATATTAAAAATAAATGAGGTCTTTAACTCAACATAAACGCTACATAATCAAAGAAGGCATGGTATCTGCCCACACTTATGTGAACCTAAAGTAAATTCCTTTTTTTTTTTGAGACGAAGTCTTGCTCTGTGGCCCAGGCTGGAGTACAGTGGTGTAATCTCAGCTCACTGCAACCTCCGCCTCCCAGGTTCAAGCAATTCTCCTGTCTCAGCCTTCTGAGTAGCTGGGATTACAGGTGCCTGACACCATGCCCATCTAATTTTTGTATTTTTAGTAGAGACGGGGTCTCACCATATTGGGCAGGCTGGTGTGGACTTCCCAATCTCAGGTGATTCACCCGCCTTGGCCTCCCAAAGTGCTGGGATTACAGGTGTGAGCCACAAAGACTGGCCCCCTAAAGTAAATTTCGAAGTAGGTATGAGATGTATACATATACCTTCTAAATAAAAATAAAATAAAATTAATTAAGGGATTGACTAATAGGTAATGCTTTACTGTTTAACATGGAAGCAGTGAAATTATACTGATGTTTTTGAAGTTACTGCATTCATTCATATTTTCTTAGAAACTTGCATATGCCTCTCGTCCAAAAACACATGGAAACAAAATCTCTACCCTTTTGAAGTTTACGTTCTTTGCAGTGGAGCAACAGCAAACAAATTCACTTTTAGTTTTTAGTACATTATGTAATTATTAGAAGTTACATAATATACATATACTGTTTGTACATGAATTAGAAATTCAATGATTAAATTTCTTTCTGGGAGAGACTAATAATTAAATGACCATTATAAATTTGAAATAAACTCAGAATTAACTTACTCACTTTGTCAGCAAAATAACATAGCCATGAATTAGTCATAGATGCTTTCCTGTCACATTCTTACAAGTTTAAAATTTGGTCTTCTTTATTGCTCTTTACTGTTTTTTTAACCATGTTAACTCTCTTTTGGAGGATACACTTATACCTACCACCTCAGCATATAAGTGTGTTTACATATCTCTTTATGACAAAGAAGTAATGACAGACAGCATACAGTGAGGGCTTTACTATGTGCCAGTCACTGCTTGTCTTCACATTCGTTCCCTCATTTAGTCTTCCTGACGCCTCTAGAAAGTATGTCTTGTTATTAATCCACTTCACTTCGGAGTAACCTAAATAATTTACGCAAACTCACATAATAAAGTGTTGGAATTTAGCCAACCTTATCATGATGTCTATACTCACAGAGATATTCACTTACTTGTAGTTAATCTACTTTGTATATATACAATTATATAGAGTTTACGACAAAAAATGCTCCAAGTGCAGAAAACACAACATAACTCTTTTAATATTTTTAAACTCAATGATCCTTATATACCCAATTGGTTTGCAAGTAGATATTGATACATTAAAAATATTTTGAAGATGAATGGCTGCTTATAGTCTCTTTTTAAATTTAATAAAGTGCTTTAGATCTACTGTGATTTGAATCAAGATTTTTTTTTCTTTGATCTATGGATGAGTTCTTCATTTATAGATAAGTGAAGAATAAGTCCTATGTGGAGATCTGAATACAAGATGTAAAATCATTTGTGTTATCCCCAATCCCTGCTGCCCTGAAATCTGGCATAGTCATATCTGTTGCACTTCTGGATCGTGCCTGGAACTGTAAACTCTGTATCTAGCCAACACCTAATGGGACACTTCTGGAATACCCAGGGGCCAACATCCCATTCTGCTCTCTCCTGCCGTCACACCCCTTGAGTTGTATATTAACAATGATCAGCCAAGTAGAAGAGGCAGGTGCCCTATTGCATAACACATAATACATAATTAAAGCACATACATTCTATCTTACCCACCATCCCTACAACAGACAAATGCAACAGATAGAAGTGTTTTGTCTAGAAACAATGTTATAATCATTTAGGAAACTGTTTTAGGGAATGATGACCAAAGTTAATAATAATAAAAATGAGTTTTTTTCCTACCATGTAACTCACTCTAATATCATGAAAAGCTTCCTCAGTGAAGCTTCAGGTTTATTATGTTAGCACACTCCTCATTTTGCCACACTGAGAAAGGTTTCTAAATGTACCCTTTGCATTTGCTTAATCTACTTTCCCACCAGCTTACATTTTCCAATCTGTGTTGCTTTGAATATTTGTCTTTAAAAATTGGACAAAACAAGAGTGAGGAAGCAGAGACATAGAACAAAGAGTACATAAACACTGTTTGCAAAATCTGACAGAGGTTATTTTCATTAAAATTACAGAGATATCTTTGTTAATCAACTAGATTAAAATGCAGCTAATACAGAAACTTACCCTGGTTTTGTGTCATTTACTACACAGTGGTAGGTAAATGTTCCAAACATTTGAACTCCTAAAATTCCATAAAGAAGTAGAAAGAAAAGTAGAAATATGGAAACACTCCATATCTGTTCTCCTGATCGCCTAGAAAAAAAGAAAAGGAGGTAAAGTATATAAAACTTACAAAAAACTTCATAAACTTTTCTTCTTAACTTATTGTAAAGCAGTGCTTACTTTAAAATATTTGTAATTCTTGTCCTTGGCAATTCAAATCGGAAATAAATCCGGAACGCCCGGATCATAATTAGTGGCCGTGGAATCCGCAACATGCCCCAAGGTGACATCTGATCAACTATATCAGCAATTTCAAACACCTACAAATTACAAGATGAGTAAATGAGGTGGTTATTTTCCCTTAGCATTGCTTATCATAGTGGAATATACAGATATTAGCAGCGTAAGGAGGCACACCTCTACTCTGAATTTAGCCCTACATTGTTTTCCACCAAAATCCACTTCCTTTTGAGTATATTTTGAAGCTATAGCTATCTTAACAGAAACAAATATATAAACTAATAAGAACATCATTAATTTTGTTCATTTCCTGTCTCATTCATTAACAAAATTTTTAATTCCAACTTAGAATAGAAAATAAGTATGCTGTCTTTCTCATTAATAATGTTCTTTGGTGGAGGCTTTTGAATCTCTAGAAAATAAAGTAATGGAGAAAGGGTTAAAATATGAAAAAAGAATTGCACTATTTACCAACAGAGGCAAAATAATTATTAGAAATGTTTGTCAAACACACAATAGTTATTAAATGGAAAAATACACATTAACACGAGAAACAATTCAACCTGAGAAAGCTGATTAAAAAAATATATGAGTGATGAAATTAAATTGTGGGAGAGGGGAACTTTATAAAATTAAGAAAGGAAAGCTTATCAACAAAAACTATGATGAGTTGGCAGAATGGACTGTGAACTTTTGAATTCTGAATTTTTAGATGAAGAATAGATGAATAAACTCCAGAGACCTGTACAACATTGTAGCTATAGTTAACAATAATTCATTGTGCACTTAAAATTGGTTAAAACAGTAGATCTCCTGTCAGGCGTTTTTACCACAGTCAAATAAAAACAGATCAAATCAAAATATATAGTAACTTTAGTTGAATTAAAAGGTGAAATCATGTCTGAATAAATGCATGGAAATTAATTCTACTTATTTTCCAATCCAATCTCTCCTGTAAGACTTTTTAATATGTGTTCCCCATCTCTTGTAATAAAACATTTAATATTTGAAATATAGTCATTTATGTTGGCTAAACCTATCCAAATATGTGAAGACTAGACTTTAAATTTTTGAGTTCAATTTTTTATTTGCAAATACAGAAATGTGACTCCACATTGTTTCCTTCATTTCAGTGAATATATTTTATATCTGATGAATAAGTAATAGTTTTCTATAGTATTGATTTCCATTTCCGATTGGGAAATAATTCACAAATGTAACTGATAATAATTAAGATATTATACCTATTGAATTTTCTATCAATGAAATGTTTGAGGTAATAGAAATGCCAATTATGCAGATTTGATCATTACACCTTGTATACATGCATCAAAATATCACTTACTACCCTATAAACACATACAAGTATTATGTATCAATTAAAAATAATTTTTCAAATTTCAGATATGTCAAGAGTAAACAGATTTATCACATCTGTTAAAAAACAAAATAAACACAATATTGTAGGCAATTACACAATCACATTTGTTATATACTCTTTAATATTTCTATTTAGACTTTTAATGCAAAATAATTCCCATTTTGGAGAATACCCCCTTGTAATTCAAAAAATATTTAATTACCTGTAGCACCAAAGAAACCCAAAGGCAAAAGACCATAAATCCATCAAAAACACACCAACGATCTTTCACATAGGAACTGTCCCCCTAAAAATAAATTTTACATGGCATCATTAGGCAAAACAAATATTTTAAAGAAAAAATCTGTGGAGGAAAATGTCAAATGTTAACTCGATTAAACCTATCCACAAGTTTTGTATCATAATTGAACAGACTTTCAAAAGTTCAGCATTTTAAGTAGCAAAACTTATAAGAAAAATAATTTATGAAAGACAAGCAACTGCAGAATTTTGCATGGAAAATATTTAATTTATGCAAAGGGAAAATATCACTATTTTCTTCTCTCAGCCACACAAATTCTAACACTTAAAGAACTAGAAGCCATTCTTCCAATTATGCTACCTAGGTCCTAAACCAGCTCCCTGCCTACAAGAACCAAGAGCACACTGTGGTCAACAGGAAGGCCTTTAAAACTGCTAGGTCTAGCACCACTAGCAGGAAAATTAAATAGCCGTTCACTTCAAGCTGGTTAAAAAGTGAAGAAGAAAAAAAGCTCATCATCATTGGTCATTAGAGAAATGCAAATCAAAATCACAATGACATACCATCTTATACCAGTTAGAATGGCGATCATTAAAAAGTCAGGAAACAACAGATGCTGGAGAGGATGTGGAGAAATAGGAACACTTTTACACTGTTGGTGGGATTGCAAATTAGTTCAACCATTGTGGAAGACAGTGTGGCAATTTCTCAAGGTTCTAGAACCAGAAATATCATTTGACCCAGCAATCCCATTACTGGGTATATATCCAAAGGATTGTAAATCATTCTACTATAAAGACGCAAGCACAGGTGTATTTATTACAGCACTATTCACAATAGCAAATACTTGGAGCCAACCCAAATGCCCATCAGTGTTAGACTGGATAAAGAAAATGTGGCACATATATACCATGGAATACTATGCAGCCATAAAAAAAGGATGAGTTCGTGTCCTTTGCAGGGACATGGAAAAAGCTGGAAGCCATCATTGTCAGCAAACTAACACAGGAGCAGAAAATCAAACACCGCATGTTCTCACTCATAAGTGGAAATTGAACAATGAGAACACATGGACACAGGGAGGAGAACATCACACACTGGGGGTCTGTCAGGAGGTGGGGGGCTAGGGGAGGGGTAGCATTAGGAGAAATACCTGATGTAGATGACAGGTTGATGGGTGCAATAAACCACCATGGCATGTGCATACCTATGTAATACATTTGCATGTTCTTCACATGTATCCCAAAACTTAAGTTACAGTAAAAAAAGACTTAACTATCCTAAATATATATGCACTTTAAACAGGAACACCCAAATTTATAAAGCAAGTTCTTCAAAATGTTCAGAGACTTATCGTTCTGCACAATAATAATGGGAGATTTCAACACCTGACAGTATTAGATCATTGTGGGGGAGAACAAAGATTTTCAGAACCTAAACTCAGCCCTGGGTCAAATGGATCTGACGGACATCTGCAGAACTTTTCACTATATATATGTGTATGTATATATATGCATATACACATGTGTATATATATATGCATACACATATATATACTTTTTTTTATCATTGTCACATAGCACATATTCTAAAATCAGCACTTAATCAGCCATAAAACACCTCTGAGAAAATACAAAAGAACTGAAATCAAAACAACTATTCTCTTGGACCATAGTGCAACAAAAATAGGATTCAAGACTAGGAAAAAAATTAAAGAAGAAGCTTGTCTTAATTTTCAAGGAAAACATATATTGACTCTAATTTTAATTTGGATTGTATATGCAAAAGAAAGATAAAGATGAACCACTTTCATTTTTGAATAGGGAATCTATTCTGACATTAGAATGTATGATTTAATAACATGGAAATTTAAAAATGCCTTTAGAATAACAAAATGCAAAGAATTTCAAAACTGAAAACTGAAATTTTATGGGACTCAGCAGAGAACTACGTTAAAATTGGAGCAATTAATGAGTAAATGCTAGGCAGGAAAAGAGTAATTATAGATCATTGAGTACACACGTACCCAAATAGGATGAATTTATGTGGTACTTTTTAAAAACAGTATTACTATTTTACTTCATTTTTGTCATTTCATATCCATTTTTAGACTGCATTCTAGCCTGGGCAATAGAACAAGAATCCCGTTCTCTCTCCCTCTTTCTCTTCTTCTTTCTTTCTCTCTTACATTCTTTTTTTTTTCTTTCTTTTCTCTCTTTTTCTTTCTTAAAAAAATGTTATATGTAGTGGCACTACAATTAGCCTTTTTTAAATTGCTCATAATTTGCTTTAGAAAGGAATTAAACTCAGTGGAAAATAAAATGGGAGCTCACTATTATATTGAGGTTTATTTAAAATGTTAACGAATGAGGATAAACAGTGATATTTCCTTTTGTGTTGCGGGGAGCGGGGCGGGCAAGTGAGTGGCCAGGAGCCAAAGGTGGAGGAGAGACATGCTTTTCATAATGTATTCTGATATGTTTTTGGACTAATGCTTGCATGTTAAATTTTTAAAAATAGCTTTTCAAAAAACTTTTTAAAGTTGGACATTTTACCTTTAACAAAATCACTTCTCCAGTTGGCAAAAATAAATTTAAATTTAAAAATTTGGCCTTCAGCAATTCAGAATAGAAAGCTATCAATAACAAATGGGACTGAATTTTTGTTTCTGATTTGTTTGCTAAAGAAATTAATGTGGTAAAACTGGCCCACACTACATTTCAAACTATATAAAATAATGAATTATTTTAAATCATTTCAGAAGCACCAGTGGTGATCAGAAATTAGAAGCATACAAACATTTTAATTTCAAATGACCTCGATTATAAAAACTGGCTTAGCAAAATTTCTACTATGTAAAAGAGAAAACTTTTTTTTCATAGCAAGTAATTTAATTGCTTTGTTTGAAATGTTCTCTGCCTTGGACTTTTCAGAAAAATATAGTGGCATTCACGTGTCACCAACAAGCTCACCACATGCTAGATTGCTAGATGGTATGCAGTGGTCAATCAGAATTGGCCTCATTTTACTTTTCCAGTAAAATATGGAAATAATCCTCTGAGCATAAGTTTTACATATTATATTTTGGCTCATGTTTCCAAGAGTCATTCAATATTCATAAAAGCCTTTCACAAGCAGACTTACAAAGACCCAAGATACAAAGGCCAGCAACACTCAGCGTTTTCCATTTAAAATAAATCTTTGGCTTTTTAATGTTCATTGTTTTTCATGCTGTCCATCTTCCTGAAAAATTCTGTCAAGTCTGTGCCAACCTTTTCTTCCAGAGTGATCTGACTACACAGCTTACTCTGACCACCTTAACTCAGGCATCATACAACAACTGACAACTCAGCTAGTATATATAAATAATGTGCATATTGTGTTACTTTTGTAGAATACTCTTTTGTAATCCATATTGGTTGCTTCATGAATTTATATTTGGTCTCTCCAAACTTATTGGATCTGATGGTGGAGTTTGAGTTTCCCACTTAAATCTTCTCTGAACATATTCTCTTGTGTTACATTACAAAAAAAAGTCTACTCCTCATGGTAAATGTTTGTGTGTTCTGAAGATGACTAACACCCTAAGACTTTAAGTGGGATAATTTAAGGTTCTATTTCCAGCACTTAGTACAGTGAGTGACATATAGCAGATATTAAATGAATGATGAGATAGGCACATGAACCAGGTCATAGACAAAGAGCCTCTGTAAATTACAATGTATACAGCAAGAAGTCAATTAATGAATGCATCCATCCATCCATCTATTCACTGAAACTATTTGTATTGCTTCTAAAAAGAAATTATTCCCTTCTGGCTCCTTTGTAACCATGAAAGAGCACAGATGAGATTATGAGATTATGACTTTCTAGAATAGCATAGTTTGCATAAGCAGAACTAAATATGCCATGCAAATAGGGTTACAGTTTACATATTTTGTACATTATCATGAAATTGTAAATGCAATTGAATTGGTAGGAATTAAAATTACTATCATATTAATCATTATCAATAATAGCTAAGGCACAATAAGTTTATAATACTTTTAGATAAGTAGAATACAGTCTTTGAAATCTGACACTTTGAAATACAATCTTGGATTATGTCTTGTATCTGGCACATTTATCAACTTATCTTCAGAAGCCCTAGCCATAGTGGTCAAAGTTGCTTTGATTCTACTTATAAGCATGTCCAGATCCTTTAAAATTCTACTGTATTAATGTTCAAGTTATAATATTTGCAACCTGCTTCTAAAATATGCAACCAGAACCTAACACACATGAATGCCCGGTGGTACTCAGATATTTTAACACCTACAATATGAAGAAAAGGTTTTAATTTGTTTGTTTCATCAACAAGAAATGGAGAGCAAAGAGTGCTTGAGCTATGGGCAGAAATCAGCACTCTGGTGGCTGAGGACATGAGTGCTTCAGAAGCTGTATGTGTCTATTTTTATAAAGGTAAACACTTGAAGACTGCCAATCAATTATAAGGCATAAGAAAGTAACAACATTTCATGCAAGTATTTAACCAGCAAAAAAAGGAAACGCATTTATAGGAATATATTTTGCAGTGACAAAATGATATGCACTGGTATAGTTTAATGAGCACAGGATTTATTGTCCCAAGTTTCCAGAGCCCATCTGTCGCTATGTCTTAGCATTATTATATATTACTTCAACAGTGCTTAAAGGATGTGTGCTACTTTTGCTTGTGTCTATTGCCAGATGTGGAATAGACAACTGAGAATGGTCTGAAGAATTCACGGTCTGCTATACATGAGGTGCTCTGCAACAACATAGACATATATCATCCACATGGTTTCTTTTCACCTCTAGGGATTTGGTGAGTGAGAATGCTTCTAGGAAGATGAATTAGGGAGGCAATTAGAAGAAAGTTGCTGGGGAATGGGAATTGATTGGCAGACACCTTCAAGCTTGGGGAATATTATAAAAGATGGGAAATCCTTAAAACAAATGCGTTCCTTCAACGAAGATAGTTAAAGACATTCCTTGCCGGAAGAAATTTCTGCTTCAATTTCTGTCTCCAGCTGTGCATCCAGCATGGTACCTCCAAAGTGAACTACTCAAACACAAATCAGATTGTAACTCTCAGAGTAAAATCCCCCATGCATCTTTACTGACCACAGAACAAACTCAGAACTCCATGCAGGGCCTGCCATACAGCTCGGTCTGGCTTCACAAACTCCTCTCCAGCTGCCTCCTGTGCACAGTCCATCTGCTACTTTTGACTGCTCTCTGAGCTCAGCATGTACCACGCTGTTCCACGCAGTTGTGTCTCAACAACTTCCTTTCCTCTCTCCACGAAATTCCTTACTTCTATTTCCCATCACCCCTGCCACAGACCACACTTACTCATCCTTCACGGCATCGTTTCACTTTCCTCTTTCTTCAAGACTTCTCTGATATCCCCAGGCAGACAGTTTTGGTCCTTTCTTTTTTTGTGTCTGCCTCCCCTGTAGCTTGTACAGACCACTATTAAAGCCCTTTCATAAAACAATGAAAGTCCCTCTCTATGTAGATTCTCACTGTACCAATATTTGCTATTCATATCTGCAAAAAATGTCTGCCCCTGAATCACATGAAACTAGAGGAACCACCATAATGAATTTGCACATGTGCCAGCGGAGACATTAAAGTTGCCCCTGAGTCCTGCCAAAGGTGGAGTGTGCAATGCAGGTAAAGCTCTGTTGTTCCCCTTTTGGGCCAAATCTTCTACGAGTACTGTTTACCTACTTGACTATTTAATGCTAGTGCATCGCTACCTTACTTTTCCCTACCTTTCCCCTGAAGGTTAGCCTTTCAAGAGATCCAAAAGTTGAGTTTACCAAGCCAGGACCATTTTATCATATTTCATCAATTCTAAAACACATTCTACCCTGCTCCAACACAGTTGAACATTTCTGGATTCAGGATGCATCTTCTCATTGATTCATCAATTATAATCTTACATCTTACAGTCAAAGTATAATTCAAAGCCTTTATTATTTCTTAAATACCTGTGAATCTTCGAAGTGATGTCTTTTTTTTTTACAATTAATAATATCAACAATTCAATAAAATATGGTGGATGGTACTTTAACAAATTTTTTAAAAATTTACTTTATAACAGCAAGTTCCTGTTATTATTGGGCACATGCAAAACATCCATTATGGTTTGATTAGTACAAATAATTGAGTAGAGGGTGTTTTAAGTGCTTTTTATTTTGTAGAAATATGCAGGTAGACTTACACAGGTATTAGAGTGTGATTTGGTGATATTTGGAGAAATTAGTTGGAGCTCCTTTAATACATTATTAGTTTTCCCATTTAAATTAATGAAATAGAAGTGCATGTTTTCTGAACATATGCTGTCCAGCATGTTTTCAGACATATATTGATGTTGAAAACAAAGAGTGTTTGTAGGTGCTAAGTTTGTTTCACAAAGTGAACGAGGCTTTCTCTGATGACAGGGGCTCTGCTTGGTTTTGTCTATTTCCCTTCTCCAAGGGCAGAGGCGAGCTCATTGTAAACATCAATAAATGGTTACTGGATGATTAAAGGAAAACTTGGAAACTGCACTTGGGTTGAAGAATATAACCCTCTCTTATATTACCCTTGTATCTTAAATATCTTAAACATTTTCATATCTTAAATATTTCATATTTATCTTTATACATATTTTAATATATTTGGCAAATTACTAGGTCAATAAAATTATAGGCAATGCTAGGAAACCACAGCTTCGACACTTTTGCTTTGAAAAATAAAGTTTCTGAGTTTGGTTTGTTGTGTATAATTTTATAAACTAGATATAATTGGGTAACACTACCTTAACCATTAGGTCTGACTTTTAGGTATACCATAACATTGCCAAAATCAGCTAGGTACAATTTTAAAGAACTGTGAATGACAGCTGGGCAAAAATGCATTGGTTTGCTTCTATAAATATTTTATTATAAATTAATACCGTTTTATGCATGGAAAACACTTTCAAAAAATACAGGTTGGCATTCTCCAAATTACTGGCGTATGTGTACATCAACTCACACACACTGTTCCACCCAGAACACACGGCTAACAGGTACTGCTCACTCAATAACTAAATTTTACTATTTCTTAGAAATATTTTAGTTGTAAATCAGTGAATATTAATCATTTCATAGTTGCATAACTCTGTTCCAAACGTGAAAACTTATTATGAAAAGTGTAAACTGAAGATTAAAATAGAACATGTATATTCATAATGTTCCCATTTATGTATGAAGAAACACAAGCTTAAATGTTAGTGAGAAAATACAGCACATATTTGCAAATGACTCTGGGTGAAGAGACTAAATAATTGAGAGATAACTGCAGTGCTACTGGCAAATGTATTAAGGTAGAAAAAGTATGAAAAACAATAAGGTTTTTGGCAGACAGGTGCTTAACAAAAGTTTTTAAATTTTTGATAGTGTTGAAGAAAGCACGGTAACTCAGACTTGAACAATGTAAGAAAGAGTTTCTCTAAAATGTATCACAGAGCCTCGATGTGACTGATGTGTTTATATTATGATGTAACTTAAATACTTACAATATGCACAAATTTCTCATGTAACTGTACAAGCAAAACAAATTTACAAATGCAAAAATGCAAAGCTAATAAAATGTAAATTAGCAACATACATTTAATGTGACAAAGGACAGTTTGCTAAAATAAAGTCTAATTAAAAGTTTAAGTTTTGAATATAAGAACATAATATGAAATCCAATAGATTCTTTGAGCTGTGTCTGTTATGATATGCATTTTTTAAGAAGTCTGTAGTACAAAAACAGTAAAGCTGTGGCTTGGATTTAATATGATGAAAATGACAGTAGTTACTGATATAATTATTACCCTCTAACAATAATAGAGGCCATGATGGTAAAAATTCAGTGAGTTGGTACATTTAAATCTTGGTTCAGTATAAACAGACCTCTTATTTAACTATATTTAACTAAAACGTTAGCTAACATTTAAACATAGAGTACCAGTTTTACTGAGCTATGAAGTTGAGCTGACTACTTTGAGATAATGTTAACAGTGCAATATTACTAAAATCTGCATTACAGTTGTATTTGATCCAATTATTTCTGAATGAAAACCAGAAAAGCCATATTTGACTTTCATTTAAATTTCACTCCTTCAGGAATGAAAATAAGAAAATATTTTTGGTTGTAGAAAATAGTTAATCACCCAAATGTTGATGGAAATGTGAAAATACTGGAAATGGCTAATTTACAGCATTTTGTAAACAATTTGGTCCTAAATCATTTTTTTCTCTTTTAACTATTGCTTTAATTTCTATCATTTAAATTATTAAAACTTCCATTCTCTCACTGCTCTGTACACTTGGAATGAGTATATAATTTATGTATTAAGTATGTATGCCTCTGTGCTTTTTATCATTAGATTGTGACAATTAGCAGGGTGCCTACTATCATTTTAGTGATGTGAGATCTAAATCTCAATTTATTTAATAACTTAAGAAATAAAAGTTTTTTCTAGGAAAATGCCACTCATTTGTTTCATTCAAATGGAACCTTAAAGAAGTCAACACATGGCAATTTCAACCACAAAATGCTTCAGCCAGAATATTCAGATCTTTCAATGTAGATCTTTCAATGCAAAGATTGGCATGGCCCAGATAACCAATACACACAAGTGAGAGGGTCATTCACAGCCCTCTAGTGAATCACAGAACTTGAGCTAGGGCTGGGGAACGTCCACAGGAGTACAGTTACAACTGCGTAAAAGAGACGTTAGCAATTTCCCAAGACCAACTTTCTCCCAAGATGACCTCCTGGGACAGGTCCCAGTTTTCCGAACCTACGCTCATGTAAACCTAGTGCTTATAAAAACGGGCCTAGCCACCTTGTTGACTGAAGCCATGGAGGATGCCCACTCCTTCCATAAACCAGTAGAATTCCATGACCCCCAAATCACTAATAAATATGTGTGGAATGCTGAGCAGATATCTCAGAAGGTGAACCTTAAAATAAAGGGCAAAATTTGTAGAAACGTAAACTGGCAGGCAGCAAGTTGCAGGTGAATGTAAAACAAAAACAACTACCCATGTCCCCAAGGAACTGCAGAATGATCAGAGGCAATGGAACATTCGAAACTCTGAAGCACATCCAACAAAAACGCTTTCCAGACCACAGCCCCAGGTTTAGAATAGAAATTGGGTAGGGCAGGCACCCTGGGGCCAGTGGGTAAGAAATACTAGTCCAGAGGAAGTGGAGCCCAGAATGGGCTGGTCGGTACACAAAAATCTCTACGTGTACCCATCAGGATAAGAGCAGTGGAGGGACCTCTAGTACTGACAATATGCGGAGGCTGCTCTACTCAGTGTGCAAGAGAAACTCCCACTTCATGTGAACAGGAAAAACAACCAAACTAAGGATCCATGATCAAGCCCTTGTAAAAATATTATAGATTAAGATGAATAAATAATACATAGACTGGGTGTGGTGGCTCACACCTATAATCCCAGCACTTTGGGAGGCTGAGGCGGGTAGATCACCTGAGGTCAGGAGTTTGAGACCAGCCTGGCCAACTTGGTAAAACCTCATCCCTACTAAAAACACAAAAATTAGCCAGGCGTGGTGGTGGGTGTCTGTAGTTCCAGCTACTCAGAAGGCTGAGGCAAGAGAATCGCTTGAACTTGGGAGGTGGAGGTTGCAATGAGCCGAGATTGCGCCACTGCACTCCAGTCTGGTGACAGAAAGAGGCTCTGTCTCAAAAAGTAATAAAATAACAATAAAATAAAATAATACATAAATGTATAAATAGAAAATAAACACTCAAGGCAGATGAGACTCTAATAGAATATGACAACATGACCAAAAGAAATTTAAACAAATAGAAGCCCAAAAGTATCACAAAACTAGAAATAAGAAAGCAAAGAAATGAAATCTAAATGATAGGAGACTGAAAAGAAAAAAAAAACTGTTTGGGAAGTGATAAAAAAGCATTTAAGAAGGAGGAGTGAAGTACAGGGGACACAAGACTGAAGGGACAGCGTCAGGGGAGGTGAAACAAAGGAAATAGAATGTAGAAAAGATAAAAGCAGAAGGAAACACATGAAAACAAAGGAAATGAAAGACAAAAACGTAGATCCTGGTGTAATTAGAATACACAAGGAATCCTGAAGAACAATGGAATAAAATAAATATCACATGATGAACCTGGCAAAATAGGTCCATAACTGTCAGCAAAAGATAACATACATTCTATTTTTTTCTTGTAAATTTGTTTAAGTTCTTTGTAGATTCTGGATATTAGCCCTTTGTCAGATGGGTAGATTGCAAAAATTTTTTCCCATTCTGTTGGTTGCCGGTTCCCTCTAATGATAGCTTCTTTTGCTGTGCAAAAGCTCTTAAGTTTAATCAGATCCCGTTGGTCTATTTTGGCTTTTGTTGCTATTGCTTTTGGTGTTTTAATCGTGAAGTCCTTGCCTATGCCTATGTACTGAATGGCATTGCCTAGGTTTTCTTCCAGGGTTTTTGTGGTATTAGGTCTTGTGTTTAAATCTTTAATACATCGGGAGTTAATTTTTGTATAAGGTGTAAGGAAGGGGTCCAGTTTCAGCTTTCTGCCCGTGGCAAATAACCCCATCAAAAAGTGGATGAAGGATATGAACAGACACTTTTCAAAAGAAGACATTTATGCAGCCAACAAACATATGAAAAAATGCTCATCACTGATCATTAGAGAAATGCAAATCAAAACCACACTGAGATACCATCTCACGCCAGTTAGAATGGCAATCATTAAGAAATCTGGAGACAACAGATGCTGGAGAGGATGGAAGGAGAAATAGGAACACTTTTACACTGTTGGTGGGAGTGTAAATTAGTTCAACTATTGTGAAAGACAGTGTGGATCTTCCTCAAGGACCTAGAAATAGAAATACTATTTGACCCAGCAATCCCAATACTGGGTATACACCCAAAGGATTATAAATCATTCTATTATAAAGACACATGCACATGTATGTTCATTGTGGCACTGTTTACAATAGCAAAGACCTGAAACCAACCCAAATGTCCATCAATGATAGACTGTATAAAGAAAATGTGGCACATATACACCATAGAATACTATGCAGCCATAAAAAAGGATGAGATCATGTCCTTTACAGGGACATGGATGAATCTGGAAACCATCATTCTCAGCAAACTGACACAAGAACAGAAAACAAAACACTGCATGTTCTCACTCATAAGTGGGTGTTGAATGATGAGAACACATGGACACAGAGAGGGGAACATCACACACTGGGGGATGTTGAGGGGTTGGGGGCTAGAGGAGGGATAGCGGGGGAAGGGGGGATTGTGGAGGGATAACATTAGGAGAAATACCTAATGCAGATGATGGGGGTATGGATGCAGCAAACCACCATGGCATGTGTATACCTATGTAACAGTTCTGCATGATCCGCATATGTACCCTAGAACTTAAAGTGAGCTACTGACTTTAACAATAAAGAGGAGATCTCTCTCCGTATTCAGGAGAAAAGATCAAGTCACTTAGAAGGAACAAGCATTCTCAGCAGCATCATTTTATGCTGCTGGTTAACATCACCCTTCTGGTTGACATTTTAACCACAAGGCAAGGAAGCAGCAGATTTAAGACTCTCAAGAAATGAAAACGTGAGACAAACATCTTCAAAAGGTTAGAAACAGACCAATGAAGTAAACCAAATAAAGCAAAGAAAGAAACTAGTAAATATAAAAGCAAAAATTGTTAAATTAATTAAGCTGATTCTTTTTTAAAAAAAAATCAATGAGATGAGTAAACCAATTGGCTAACCTAAAACAAAATGGAAAAAAACAAAACAAACAAAAATACTACTATCCAACCTAACAACAATGAGACTCTAATAGAAATAACAAAAAAAATACAAAATTAGGAGAAAATATTAATCAAACAGAGGAAATAAAAGCTATTTACACAAATCTATATTACCAAATAATGAGGCAAAATAGAGGATAATTTGCTAAGAAAATATAGTTTACCAAATAGACCCTGATAGATCCATCAAGTCCAAAACAGACAATTTTGACTGAGCACTGTGACTCACACCTGAAATCCCAGCACTTTGGGAGGCTGAGGTGGAAGGATTGCTTGAGCCCAGGAGTAGGAGACCAGCCTGGGCAACATAGCAAGACCCTCTCTCTAAAAAAAGTTTTAAAAATCAGCCATGCATGGTGGCACACACCTGTGGTCCCAGCTACATGGGAGAATGAGGTAGGAGGATCTCTTGAGCCCAAGAGTTGGATGTTGCAGTGAGCTATGATCACACTATTGCACTTCAGTCAGGCTGACAGAGCAAGATCTTGTCTCTACTAAAAAATGAACACATAAAAATAAAACTAAATATAAAACAGCAGTTTTCATAGAAGAAATAGGAAATACTGCAAAGGAAGCCCCACAAAAAAGCAAAGGACCAGATGGTTTCACAGGGGATTGATACCAAACTTTTAAAGTGAAAACAATTCTAACAGTGCTCATACTATTTTATAGCATGCATACATGCCCGCTGCCCATACACATGAAAAATCTGATATCAAAACCTAACAAAGATTAGACAAAATTTAAAACAAGGAAAATAATAACATATAATAAAACAGCACATTAAAATAGAATAAAAATGTATGTTGACTCAGCTGGGTTTTTTCTTTATAGGAATGTAAGGCTCACACAATATTTAAAAATCTCTTCTATTACAAGCACTAAGGAAAAAATAGTAATTTGACAAATCAAAAATGATCATTTGACAAATCAAAAAGCTAGTCATTATACAACTCTCAAAATTTGAAATTAATATTTATTCATTTAATCTCATAATGTGTATATAGTTCAAATCCCAACTTCTCAAACTAGTTAATGAAGAAACACTGGAGATGTTCTACATAAACCAAAACCCAAACAAAAATGTTCACTGCCTCTAGTATTTAAAATTTTACCAGCAATGTTAGTCAATCCGTTTATTTTATTTTAAGTTAGTAAAAGCAATTTAGGGCATAAAAATTAGAAAGAAAAAGACAAATCTTTCTTTATTTGCATATGATATGATGACATGGAAGCATCAAAAGAATTCTCAGGAAAACTATTATGATCAATACAAGAATCTAGTATATTTAGTAAAGTAGCAGTATATATTAATGTATAGAAACCAACACCCTTCATTTAAAAGAACAAGTTAGAATATATAATAGAAGTTAAGACCCATACAGATAACAAAATGATTAAATAAAATACCAAAGCATAAATATTACCAAGAATGTGCAAAATCTATATCAGGAAACCTACAAAACAGTCATGCATGACGTAAAATGCAGACAAAGGAAAGATTGTCCATGATTTGGATAAGAATTGTATATGAAACGAATAACCACATACAAAGCCAATGACAATGGCAAACTGGGAAAAATAATTGCAACTTATATCACAAAGAGCTGATACTTCTAATAAACACAGCATGGCCAAAATTTGAATGAAAGACTTAAAAATGTCTCTTGATACATAAAATCCCATTTAACCTCACTCTCAAAAGGGAAATGCAAATTAGAACTACAGTGGATGACCGTTTCCCACCTTCAGACTGGCAAATATCCAGAAGTCTGACATGTTTTGTGGTGACCATGTGGGAAAGTAGCACCTGTGTGCATTGCTGGTCAAAATACAAAGCAGTTCAGAGGATATGGGGTACACAGAAACTATTAAAGGGCACAATCTGTATGCAATCAGTCAAATCTCCAGCGTAGAATCTTCCACAAGACAAAAGACACATGTCTCCCAATGGATCAATGACATAGAAAAATTTTTTGCAGGACGTGAAAAGCTGAAACTTAATGGACTTACAGAGACTTAAAGGGGACTTAAGAAAGATAACAATCAAATATACTATATAAACATTTTCTGAGTCTTGATTTGAAGAAACCAACTATAAAACAATATTTGTGACAATTCAGGAAATATGAACATGGAGTGAAGGTATTAGCCTAAATTAAGGAATTATTGTTAAGTCTTGTTACAAATATTTTATTATATATAAAATATCATTATATATGATAAAGGTATGGTGGTTATACAAGACAAGAAAATTTTATCAGTCACCAATACAAAAGGAGTTATTTCTGAAATGACTTAGTGTCTCAGATTTGCTTTGAAATGAAACAGAATTAGCTAAATACTGATAATTGTTGATGTTTAGTTACAAGGATTCACATTACGACTGTATTACAGTTGGGGTAAATTTTTTAAAGTCCACAATAAAAAGTTAAACATAAACCCAGTAATGCATTGACTGTGATCTCTTTCAAGGATGGCACACAATAAATTATTATAAAAAGGAAGCAATGAAATTGACCAATAATTATGTGTTATACATTGTCTCAGTAGATTCTCAAAATCCTTGCACAAAATAAAACACTTTCCCACCAAAATTAGCTAACTTGAGATGCTGATACAACCAGTAAATGAAATAACTAGGATCTGAGTCGTCTGTCATTTGTCAAACCCTAAAATCTGCACTGCTATTACTGTTTTGCAAATAGTACAATTTTAAATACTCTAGGGACAGTGTCATCTAAATATTTTTAAACTATGTAAAGATTAGTGCTACAGAAGGAAGAGATATCCAGTGAAAGAAATTTTCTTTCTTTTCTTTTCCCTTTTAAAAATTTTATATTTATTTTGTTTCCAATTGGTACTAATTTCACACGACACATTATTTTCCTTTCTATTCCAGAAATTTTTTCCATCTCATGTCCTTTCTTTTGTCCTTTTGTATCTTCAAAACACCTCAAGTAAATGACATCTGCTGTGATATTGTCATGCTCTAACTCTACCATGTGACTCTGATTCTGCACTCCATAAGTCCAGAAATATTAACAAATGTTTCTCTGGGCCAGACCCTGTGCCAGGTTGTGGGCTCAGCCCTAGGTGGCATGAATAACCATACTCTGGACTTCACATAATTATTAGTCGAACCATCTTGTTTCTTCCCAGATAGTCCAAGACTTTGTGCCTTATATTTAACTTTTAAAATAGTCTCATGCAACAATTTCTCCCAATCTCCGGAGTTATGCCTTTTTAAAAAGGACTTCAATATGAATAAGATAAAATGATGTTTTGTTTTACTGAAATGAACATGAAAATATGATTAAACGGATTAAGGTTTTCGATGCTTTTAGGTTCTTAGTTTAAATGACATGGAAATGCTCACCTTAACAATGCCCCGGATGTGCATTTTTGCTATCATCTCTGCCGTGTAGAGAAACATCAATAACGTATCCAAAGTGAAGGTCACATACTGAAGTGGAGGATAGTGCTCGAAGGTCACTGGCGTGTTCATACAAACAGAAATGACGCTGATGATAGCACAGATGCGCAGCAAAGAGTGAACCCACTGCAACGATGGTCCAGAGTTATTACATGGCACCATAACCGATATCTCAAACTTGTATTATGAAACATACTAAGTGGAAAATATAATACTCAGGTTAAAATAGTTCACTAATATGGAAGTGAAGAAGCAAACTAACATCTAAGTTCATATAATGTTCTAAAAATATTTTCACGTTTTTATATCATTTAATGCTCAAAGAATGTATTTTCCACATAAACACACTAAGACAGAAAGGTGGAGTCATTTCTGTGGTCATGCATTATAAAGAGCCAAAGTCTAGGTGGAACCTGATCAGCCTCCCCAAAACATCTGATAACTTCCTGGGCATCAGACTACAATATAGGAAGATTCTAGTTCAATTAAAATATGTGTTTGTAATTTAGTCACATACGAACTTGATGTGCTATTACTTTTATTCATTTTTGTACCATAAGTACCTAGAACTAGAGGCTATACCATATTTACTGTAACTTCCCTAATATCTAGCACAAAGGGACTATCGTAGTAGATCAGAAATGCTTTGTAAATGAATTGATATATAACACATCCCATACTTAGAATTTCCTATTTGCATCTTATATATGATTTCTTTATATAAAAATACGAAGAAAAATTTTTAAAAATCTGGTCTCTTTCTACATTTAAAAAATAATAGACTTTTTTCCTTTATTTTGGAGAATATATTTTATACAAATTTAGCCCAGACATGTTTCAGAATTCCACAAGATAACTTTCTGTGCAATCCTACAGGCAAGTCTGCTGTCTGAGGGTTTTCTTTAACCCCAAAATAAGAAGAAAGAATTAAAGATAAGTATGTGTGCATTCACATGAATAGATATACAAGACATACAATCACTCATACTCAATATTTTATTATGAAAACTAATACCCCATCTCTAGATTGCTTATAGAGAAAAAAAAAAGAAAACTAATATCTAGGGAAAAAAAATACTTAACTGCATCTCCATGCTAAATTCACACAATTACTATTACCAGTTAATCAATTAGTACACAATTCTTAAACATAATCCAAATATGTTTTTATTGACTATCTTAGACATATATGAAATCATGATAATTCTTTAATATTATACTCTCTGAAAAAAATGTTTACTTTTATAGTAGATGGATTCTGCAACTATGTATACTAGTAAGCCCTCAAGATGAAAAATGGAAAAGACCGTCAGAACTTTCAGGAGACTCAGACACTTGCAGCTGATGAGTGGGTTATAATATTTATCTGGCAGTTATAATATTTACATGAAGATATAATGCTGCTAATTCCATACCACATAAGCCACTGATGATTCAATTGACTTTAAGTGTTGATATATTTTTCATGCAATTTGGAAGCACTTCAATAAACATCAGTGTGTGAATTTAGCCCCATCTGGACTTTCAACATAAAGAATCTAATTACACAAAAGAGCTTCCAAATATAGGTTCTTCAACAACAAACCTGTTTTGAGTTTGAAGACAGAATTTTAATTAGGCATTAATAATTTTAGCAAGTGCCTCCAAGGCTACATCTTTGATACTACCTTCTTCATAAGTTCTTAGAAAGCTTTTTAATAAGGTGGACACTAGGAAAAAGATCGGGGAGATTCATTCTCCATTTTATTCAATTCACTAAGCGTGAATGAAGGCCTACTATGTGTCAGAATGCTGGGCGTGGAGAACAAAATATGGAAGCAACACACTTCTGGCTCCTATTTTGCAGTCCAAGAAGTAAAACATCCATGAATGTATTATATATACATACATATATTTTATATATACATATATACATGTATTATATATATATTTACATATATACATGTTTTATGTACATAAAAACATATATATATAAACGTGTATGTACACATACATGTAAATACATGTAGTCTGGAGGGCAGATCAGATAAAGACAGACTGGGAAGAACAGCAAAGAGTCCATGCAGATTCTGCGTGTATCAGGGTTAGGGGAAAGACAAGATCTACAAGAGGCAAGAACATGTTATATTATACAACACTATAAAACATGTTATACATAAGATATAATATACATATATTTATGGATATACTGTCTCATGTATATAACATATATACATACTGCATATACATATACATGTTAATGCATGTATATATACATATATACATACACGTACATACAATACATATGTATATGCATATGTAACATGTATATGTATTATACACATATAACATTTATAGATGCAATGTGCATATGTTAATACATATACATATGTGTGAGTGTGATGGGTATATATGTGATATACATATAACATGTTATATGCTTATAGGTATGTATATATAACATGTATATATACATAAGACAATATATCCATAAATATATGTATATTATATAAATATACACATAATCTACAATGTATATAATGTAAATATACACATACTATATGATGTATGTACAATATAAAGTGATTTAAAGATAACATTATATACAAATATAAAACAAGCTAAGTGGAAAGAGAAGAGAGGTTCATTCTGTCTGTGGCAGAAATAAGCCTTTCAGAGGAGGATGCCAGGGGTGACATCTCAGCCAGTCCTAATGGATGAGGAGGATTTGACTCAACAGAGGAGCTGGGAAAGGGTCACTGGGGCCAGGGAGCAGTGCAAGCAAAGGAAAGCATTGTGAATAAGCCAGAGATCCTGGAGGAGTGGGAGGCTGCTGATGGGGCTCGAGGGGACAGTGTGCTGACACAGGAAAGGAGCAGTTGCTGGACAGGCTAGGTCCAGAATGAAAAGAACCAGGAATGGCATACTAACATATTTTAATTTGCAATGAAGGTAACAGGATGCTCCATGCTTATAAAGCAGAAGGGTCATGTGAATAAAAATAGAAATATGGAAAGAAGGTCGGGTGCGGTGGCTCCTCCTGTAATCTCAACACTTTGGGAGGGTGAGGCAGGCAGATCACAAGGTAAGGAGTTCAAGACCAGGCTGACCAACATAGTGAAACCCTGTTTCTACTAAAAGTACAAAAATTAGCTGGGTGTGGTGGCACACACCTCTAGTCCCAGCTACTCAGGAGGCTGAGGCAGGAGAATCGCTTGAACTCGCGAGGCAGAGGTTGCAGTGAGCAACCTTGCCATTGCACTCCAATCTGGGTGACAGAATGAGATTCCATTGAAAGAAAGAAGGAAAGAAAGGAAGGAAGGAAGGGTGGGAGGGAGGAAGGAAGGAAGGAAGGGTGGGAGGGAGGAAGGAAGGAAGGAAGGGTGGGAGGGAGGGAGGAAGGAAGGGAGGGAAGGAAAAAGGAAATATAGAAAGATATGTAAGCAGGCTGGGGAAGTAATCTGGAAGGCAGATTACAGAAGACAGACTGGGAAGGACAGGAAAGAGTCCAAGCAGATCCTGTGTGTGTCATGGTTAGGGGAAAGACAGGCACTGCAACAGGCAACAGGTCATTTCCTTTTGTTTCTTCAGCATCAACCACGAGATGAGGAAGAAATTGATCCTGCTTGGTTTTGCAGAGCTGACATTCCATGCATGCCTGTCTGGCTTAGCTCTGGTTGCTATGCTCTCTGGCATACAGTGGCACCTGGCCTAGCAGTTCTTCCTGTCAAATCCTCATCAACTTAATTAGACAGTGAAGGTGACAAAGTTCTTCAGAGATACCATCCATTATCTCACTGACCTTTTGCTCAAAACTTGCAAATCAGAAGGAGACCTGTAATTCCAAACATGTGCCTGTTGTCTCGTGGATTCAGGCGTGTCCATAACAAGTAACGGAAGTTCATTAAGAACAGGTTGCTCATCTTGGACTCCAGCTTTGGATGAGCCTGGGACGTGGCATCATCATTACACCACATGACTCTGAAGACAGGGTGCACAGTGTGGGAAGGGAAGGGGAGGGGATTGGACCATTCAGAGCATCTTCCTATGTGAGTAACTCATAGCAGCATCTCACTATTTCACTGGATTGTTCTCCACCTCCAGACTCTGAAACTCATCCATATTCTACAGCAGCTCAGACATTTTGAAGCCAAAGGTACAGGATGTTTGAATTTGTCAATCAAATTTCTCTTACATTCACATGTGCTTCTCCATACTCGAAGAAGAAACTTACTGGTTTGTTAATCCAGAGGATGTCAGCGTTGTCCGACAGAGATTCATCAGGACCAAAGTCAGTGACTGGCTGGGCTTCCACCCTGGAGCTCTGCTTCCTTTTGAGCATGCTGAGGTTAACTTTGGTAAGCAAGCATAAAACCACAGTCTGGGAAAAGGAAAAATTGTATTTGTCATCTAAACTGTCTTTGCCCACATCAGAAAATTGAGTTCCCCACATATATCTGTGTATTTGTAAGGCATACACGTGTTCTACTCCATAGTGTATAATAAACACATGAAAATAGAAACTTTAAAAGGATGAGATAAAATTAACACCAATAGAAGCTTGATTTTTTTTCTCCCAATGCAATAGATTATTTTATGTACTTCATAAGCAGTTTAGAGACTAGTGATCTAGAATAGCTAGAGTAAAATAGTTTTACTTCTTAGGACAGACATATTATCAGGAAAATCTTTTTAGATATATGCTCATATACCTAAAGCTGACTCCACATAGAGATGCTCTGTGCTAGAACACTGCTGACTAATCCAGACGAAATGCACAGATCTTCCCGATGATTTTCCCCAGTGTTAATTTAATATGACATTCACAGACATCTCTTACTTCCAACAATAGTCCCAAATTGATATCTCAATTTTATCCTTCCCAGAGAGGAGGGAGGCCAGAAAGAATAGGGGAAGAACTGCCTGTAAATGGAGACTTTTTTCTTTTATGAATGCAGTGATTATCTAAATTCTTCCAGCTACTCTGAAGTAAATTATTCATCAAATTACATTGAGGTGGGAGATGAGATGCCTGCTTACTGCTTACATTTCCACAATTCTGAAACATCTACATCCTGTGACAGATGTCACCTCCCCATGGCCATTGCTACTGCCTTACACAAGTCAGCAGTCACTTGAGGGAGCCTATTATATGTCAGCCCTCAGGACACAAACAGCAAATAAGTGCAATACCATCTGAGAAAAGTTGTTATAAAGGCAGGTGGTACCTGATGACCCCTAAGTCCACTGTGAGACTGCCCATTTGATTATCACCTGGATTGAATCTTAAAAGGAGCCAAGAAACTAATGACTATGGATATATACTGTTTGGAACAATTAGCAATGATATTTTATTTGATCTTTACAACAGCTCTAACAAAAAAAAATTAATCTCATCTTCTTACACATGCATGAATAAAGTCAGCCTCAAGGCAGTTAATAACTTGACCAAGGCCATCCAAGCAAACTCGATATTTAAAATGAGCTCTGTTTGACTACAAAGCATAAGGGGTTTAGACTTGACCATGCTGAAGCTGAGGACTATTAGGAGAATTTTTCAAGGCAGGTAACAGAGAAAAAGAGCGCTTCAGGCAGTGCACAGCTGTGCCGAGTCAGGAAAATGTAGCACTGCAGTTTTAACACCAGGCTGCTTCACCGGCTCTCTTATCTGGTGCTCCGTGGATCTAGAGAAAGAAACTTAATCAAAGACAATGGGTGCTACTTAGCCCTCACCAGAGTACAAGAAAAACAAGAACGTTTGCAGTGTGTGTGTGTGTGTGTGTGTGTGTGTGTGTGTGTGTGTGTGCAGTTGCAGCTTTTACTATGAAAGAGAATAAAACAGAAACTCAGAACACGGCAGCTCCGAATCTGATTGCCTGTATTGAGCGCCTACCTCCGTTACTATGTGCTCCTTTATCTACCTGGGCAGGTACCTCTGCCTAACCATCCTGATATGGTTTGGCTGTGTCCCCACCCAAATTCAATCTTAAATCATAATCCCCACAATCCCCAGGTGTGGAGGGAGGGATTGGATTACAGGGGCGGTTTCCCCCATGCTTTTCTCATGATAGTGAGTGAGTTCTCACAAGATCTGATGGTTTTATAAGTGCTTGACAGTTCCTCCTTCACACACTCTTCCTCTCTCCTCTCCCTTGCCGCCTTGTGAAGAAGGTGTCTCCTTCCCCTTCCACCATGATTATAAGTTTCCTGAGGCCTCCCCAGCCATGCAAAATGGAGTCAATTGAACCTCTTTCCTTTATAAATTACCCAGTCTCACGTATTTCTTTATAGAAGTGTGAAAACAGACTAATATACCTCCTATTCCCAGAAGAAAACAAGCTAACTGCCTTTAAGACATGCTAAGTATTTTCAGGCTGTTATTGCCCTGAACACTGAGTTTGAGTATTGGCTTTGCAGTAGGCTGCATTAATTTATTTATTTTATATAATTGGAGTTTGGGACTCTTTGATATCCCATGTAAGTATATGCAGAATATTTAAAGTATTTTTTTCCTCTGATTTACTGGTAGTAGGAAAGGAAATCTGGTGGCCTCAATTTGAAATGCCTCTTCAGTGACAGTCTCCTATCCATCCAAAGACTGGGAGTCTTTGAACTTTTAGAAATCCATCAAGATGACACAGTACAAAGGAGCAAGGAAAAAAGTGGTTTCACCATGTAGTTCAAAGATTATGTAAGGATTTTTATAGATCTGTCCACAATACCTCTTTCGCTGAGCAGTGGCAAAAGGGACATATGAATTCCATGCACTTTTATTATCAATATGTAATCTAAAACAAAATTGATTTTTAATTATGGATTTATTTATCTGGAAAACTACATGTCTAGAATTTATTGTTTTTTTAAAAAATTCCTGCTTTGGTCATATCTGACCATAAAAACTCATAAAAACTCAACAAGTAGCTCCTGGATCACTAGAAATTTTACTGATTTAATATTATTAAATATTATATATAGCATTTAAGTAGTAAAATAAATTTGAGATATAAACACATGAGGAATTCAAAATTAATCTGAGGTGGTTGATTGTAATAATTTTCCTTTACAAACAGAAATACTGCTTTATGCCTTTATTCATGTCGAATCAATATAACTGCAGATAGCAGACTTATTATTCCTCTGATAAAAGCTGGTAGGGATATTTAAGTATCCTAGGTAAGCTAATTATTTTGATAGGAAATTGCTTCTGTGTATCTTAGCCTTATCACTATTATGTTTTCATAAGCCAATATCTCTTTTTTCTGCTTACCGAAGTGTCCTTCATAAGGCAGTACACAAAATTTGAAAAACATGACTTTCAACAGGTTGTCCACATTATTAAAAGTAGTTGGCATTTAAATAGTTCAGTATCAGGAGAGAGGCTACACAGTTACAATGTGTCCATTGATAAATCTTTTACTCAGAAACAGCTTATAGCAACTCAGGAAATGTTCACTGCTCTTTTAAATGGTTAAGATCCAGTTTTTGTATTCGGTGATAGCAATTTTATTTCTATTGGCATATACTTTCCCTACTTCATTCCAACCCCCTCTTCACCGTATTAAAATTAAAATATCCCATTTTCTTTCACTGCAACATGCTTGCAACACGATGGGTCATTTCTTTCTGTTGCAGCTCTCTTGGGTTCAGTATTAAAGTTGTTTGAATCTTCTCCTATCTTCCACATTATGGTTCAGAGCATGACCTTCTTGACCGTCCAGTCCACTCTGCTTAACCCCTTAAATGATCACCTGATCTTACAGTTTCCATAACCATCTCTAATTTAGGGAGGTATCGGTGCTGCTTCTCCCGCAGATGTAGGAAGACAGTGCCAACACCATCACGAATGAAGATTCAGCCTGAGAGAGTGACGTGAGCCAGGCGTCCTTCTGCTTTTCTCCTTCTTCTCATGTCCCAGACCCTACTGCTCTGAACTCTTCAGGTTCCCCATGTGCAGTGGGAAAGCCCAGCAGGTTCTCCTTGCACCCACTGTCAGCAGTGCATTCTTTTCTTGCTCGTTCATTCCATGTATGCACAACAGCCTTTTTTGCCTATCCCCATTTCTAGATTCCTTTCTGGGTAGGACATGGACCCTCAGGTCTGGGATGCCTTTCAAAATATTCCCTCTTTTATATTAAAAAAATCAACTTCCAAACACACTGTAGGTCTCTTTTGCAGCCCAGAAAACCTTGAGGTATCTTCTTGCTTCTCATTCACTCACTCATTCGTTTATTCATTCATTCATTCATAGAGCAAATATTATGCAACCACTGTCGCATCAGGCACTGCAATATGTGCTGGGTATACAGCACTGAATACAAAAGCATTGGTGAAGCTTACCAACTACCTACTTTATTTAACCTTATGTTTCTAGGACCCTAAGTCTCACTGATTTTTACCTGCACTTCCTTTCACACTCATACCACATGCTGCACTCAAATGGGCTAAACATAACATATTCACCATCCTGCAACCTTTACTCAACTAATTTAAATCCTTTATCCCAGTCATGTCCTCTTTGCTATTCAATGCCAATCTCACATCAGTCTTTCCTACCTAACTTAACTCATGAAGACTTTTCACCTATGTGTGTGATTTGTTATAACAGGAAGACAATATTTGGGAATAAAGATGTGAGGAGAGAAACATACAACTTGTATAAAATCAAAGCATCTATTTTATTCTAAAAAGTCACAAAGAAGACAGAAGTCACTGACTTATTTTGAATCATTAGGTGTTATTAAGGTTGTCAATACGTCAATGCCAACAGCTACACTTCTGATAACTTACGTGCATAAGCTGTGAGGTCTTTAGGAGTGCAAATGAAATTGTTTACCTACCGCCCTATTCAAGACACAGTCACACACATACGTACTTAATGGTGGGCTTTTATCTCATTGCTTAGTATCCCCGGCATAGTTTGAGAAGAAAATTAAGAGAAGAAAATGTTCAATAAGATCTCCAGGACTCTTCACCTCAAACTCTGAGTTTCATGGTTTTGGGAAATCAACCATCTTCACTAGCAGAAATTTCTCATTTCATTACGTTTGCATAATTGTATTGATTTTTTAACTATCCTGCCCATTATGTTAAGTAATGTGGATTTAGCATTGAGCAAAACATACTTGGTCTTTTCCCTTCATGTTCCTGACATGGAAGACAACCTGTTGTATTTAAAGGCAGAGAAGCTGATTAATCAAAGACAGCCTCTTGTGTGGTGCACTTTCTCTTCAACCTCCATCTAGTGGTGTTCTTATTCCTTCAGTACCTTACTGCTAGCTCCATACTACCTCCCTAGGCAAGGAATGTTGAACAGTGGATTCCCAACATGTTTCTGTGCTGTCGGGCATAATAAGATCCATGCAAAAATCCAGGAGAGCTGACTGGTGTTTTCTTAGACCTCAAATACTTAAACTCTAAATTAAGTTAGAAGAAAGTAACTCTATTTTTATTATATTTTCATTAACAAAAGCAATACAGGTTTGTTGTAGAAAAATTAGAAAAACTATAAAACCAAAACAAGAAAGAAAAATGAAAGCCATCAGGAATTCCACTTCTAGAGACTCAATCATTTTTGCTAAGAATTTGTTGAGCACATACATTGTGTCTGCAGATGAGGGACTGCAGATGAAGTAGTGATCAGTTATGGTCTCTCTTGGAATTTTCTTTAGCTGGGGTGCTTACTCTCCAAGAGGATATGAATTGTATCTCTTTTAGGACTTTCTTTTCCATACGTATTGTTCCATACATACATTTATTTTAAAATGGCTGCTTACACATGGTTTTGTAACCAGGTTTTAAAAAATCTAGCCATATTCTGTGAACATCTTCCTCTGTCAATAAATATGCATGTACAGAAAATCCTAACTATATGTAAACACTACCTTCAGATATCTTCTTGCCCCATGGCTCATTTACATGTGTACATGTGCAAGGCCTTACAAGGTGAACAGATATAAGGACAGCTTTCCAGATTAGGTTCCCAGTGTTGAATGTGTATCTGAGTAAGGCATTACCCCATATTTTGAAGACAAATGTATTTGATGTTACCAATTTTTTAATGTTGGCATTACATTATTAATTCTTATTTCAAATATTTTTATTTATTCCTCTTTTTAGTTCCAATAGCCGCAGAACTCAAAACAACAAACCACTAAAATCTACATTTGAACAAGAGATTCCTGCCTTTTCCCTATATACACATTTGCATCTTCAGTTTGACTTCAGCACACCATAACGAAAACTTAAAGACAAAAGTGGGTGCTTATTTCTGATGCTGGAACAGCAAGATGTCCTTGTTTCTGTAAAGTTAGACTGTCTATTTTGTTTGCCAAGTTTCTTCTGAGACAGATGACATGTCCATTCAGAACAAATGAATATAAACCTCATGCCACGGTTTCAATTAGGAAAAAAAAATCTCATATTTTTGTCTTATTGTCTGTTATCCAACATCCATCCACCTGCCTCATGCTTCACCATATCCGCTCACTCCACCAACCCCAACTCCCAGGGCACATTTGGGCCTTAGAACTTCGGATACCTGCACCTCCCTCTCCCCAGTTGAGTGTCCTCTCTGTGCATCCTGAGTTTCTGAACTTCCCCTCTTTCTCTGAGCCCAGATCATCTGTGTCCTACACTCTCACACTCTTCCTCTTCCTCCATGAGGCCACCTCTCACAGCCTCTGCAGGCTCTTACATGCACAGGGCACTTTTCAGACCAGAATCCAGTAACTCTTCTGTCTCCCATTTAGGGGCTACTCAGTGACTGACTTGGGATTTCAATCATCACAATCATTTAAGGGAAAGTGTTAAAAATAGAATTTGACAGAAAACTGAATGTTATCTCCCACTCAGAATGCTTTCTCCAAAGGAAAATAACCTTCAATAGCTCACACACATATGCACACACACATACACCCTGTGAAAAAGTGCTTCGGGATACATGGGAGCCTCCATGGTAAAATAGTGAGCTCGTTGGTTGATTTCAACCAAAATTACATTTACTGTCATGCAAAAACAGAGTCCTTCTAGCAAAAATGTTGGTTGAGGACTTATTAGGTGCCAGGTTCTGTTTAAGAATATCATTCATTTTCAGGTCAGGTGTGGTGTCTAATACCTGTAATTCTAGTAGTTAGAGAAGCTGAGGTGGGTGAATCGCTTAAGTCCTGGAGTTCGAGACCAGCCAGGGCCACATAGAGAAAACCCATCTCTACAAAAAATACAAAAAATTAGCCAGGAGTAGTGGCATGCACCTGTAGTCCTGGATACTCAGGAGTCTGAGGTGGGAAGATCACTTGAGCCTGGGAAGTTGAGGCTGCAGCGAGCCAAGATCATACTACTGCACTCCAACCTGGGTGACAGAGTGAGATCTTATCTCAGAAAAAAAAAAAAAAAAAAAGAATATGAATTATCTCATTCAATTTTCGTAAGAACCATTTTACAGATGAGGAAACTTAGGCATAGAGAAAAGACAAGACAATGTGCCTTACAGAACTATTGAATCAAAAATTAAGTCATTACAGAATGGACAGATAAAAGGAAAATGAATTTTTCAATATATTTAAATCATATAGCCTGGTGATTACAAACTCTTGGCCTCAATTATTGTTTGTGCAAATAGTACAGACATTTTTCATCTCCTGAAATTGAGTCTATTTTTATTATCTGACTCACTTTATGGTTTTTCTCACCACACACTTTAAAAAAATCTCAATTTTTTTTTTTTGGCAGAAAAATCATCAAACCTCTCATTAAATCTATCTAAATGGCCCTTTCAGGTTTCTGAAGGTATTTTCCATTTATCATTTCTTTTTGCTTGAGGGTGAATCCTAAAAATATTCTATTATACCTTCATTATTTTTTCTCTAAATTTGGTTAATAATGAGAAAAACGTATTTATCAACTCTCATTTGAGAATCTTACCTCATGTAGTGAAGAGACAGATTCCTCCTCTTCCTAAAGTGACAGATTTCTTCACTTCCAAGAGTTAGTTTTAGTCTCGAAATTTCTTGAGTAAATATGCTAAGAATGTGAAAACTAAAAAAAATAGATTTCACCTGTGATACATGGCTAAAAGAATGTATGTAACTTTTTTGCAGAGATTGTGCAAAAGCAATTAAAAGGTATTTATTGAGAAAGTGTTTCTGTCATACCCAAAATCCAAAGCCCAGAACACAGATGTCATGATTTTGTTTTGTAGTATTCTCTGTTCTTTCAGAAACGAAAGTGCAGACTAAATAGAAATTATCTATGGAAAGTTTATCAAAAGGTGACTGTTTATTCAATAAAAAGAACATCTACTCTATAAGTTTCCAATCATAATATCTTGGAATATCCTGGAAGGTGGTGAGCTCCTTTATGAATACTCTCAGAGGGAATGACTACACATTTCTGAGTTTGCAGAAAAGATTTCTGCTCTGTCTGGGACTTGCCTTTGCAATAGATGATGTCCAAAGTGACTTCCAATGATAAAAGTGATTAGTACTCTTGACACTGCTCAGATTTTTATACATTTGATCATTTCGTAAGGTAGAATGAAGGTCCATAAACTACTGTGCCTAAAGCAAGCTTAGACATTATGCATTCATTTTTTTAACTTGAAAGATGAGAACAAACATTATTGAAAGCTTTCTCTGTGCCAGGCACTGTTCTAAACATTTAGCACCTCTCTGAAGTAGTTTTTAGTATTATCTCCACTATGCAGATTAAAAACTGGAGGCAAACATGCCCAGACCCACATGAAATGGAAGCAAGTTTAGAATCCAAGTAGTCTGTTTGTTGGGAGAACAGAGGTAGAGGGAGGGAGGGAGAGAAATGAAGAATTTGACTTGCACTTTTTAACCTTAAGAATGTCTGTACATTTCACAAACATGAACTTTTGTACATGTTCACAGAGATGAAGTGTTTTATTAATAGTTTCTTTAAAACAAGTAAAATGTTAAAAAAAATTTCAGTTTAAACAAGTTACAGCTAACATTTGCTGAGGGTTTATTGTGTGTGAGGCTAATTCTTATCTATTTCTCACCATGCCCCAATGAGACAAGTGTCTCTCTGTTATTCTGATTTTACAGGTGAACCTGAGTTTGGAGAAGAAAAGTGCTTTGCCTGAGGTTACATGGTTAGGCTGTGATAAATCTCAAGGGAGCTGGGTCTTTCTGATCTCACCCCAGGAATACTTTGCAGTCCACGTCTTCTTTTAGTCTGACCTTTCCAAGGCTTTGTAAATAGAATAGTCTTCTTTCCCAGAGAACAGAGACAGGAGTCTCCAAGTTCCTGCCTCTTCCATGTCTAAGTAGTAAAACCAAATTAGAGATGCCTGCTACTAGACTCACAATGCCAGTCCTTCCGGGCCAGCTTAAGCAAGCCTCTCCTCTGGGTATCCTTAGCTCGTGAACTTCAATGGGCTGGATGCATCTTTTCCTGTAATCTGGCCTCTCCTCAGCTCTATATTTTCTCTCTTAAACTTAGCCTGGAGTCCTGCGTCTCCCCCAGCAACACAGCAGAGAACGTTAGCAGGAGAACTAAGATATCATCAAAAATCTCACCATACAAAAGTCAAGGTCCTGATTTGGCTGCCTGGTTTTCTCTCTTCTTCTTTCTCTTTTTCTTTCTTCCTCTCTCTTTGTCTCTCCTCCAAAAGCCACCTGCTACTTTTCTTTTGGAGTACTCACTCATCTATGTCTTGGCTCTCACTAAATCATGATGTAGCTCTGCAAAAACCAGAATCTTATATGCATGGTCCAGTCCCAGCAGATTTCAAGGGCTACCCAAGGTGATGACCACACAGGGGAAGCCAAGTGTTTCAAAGAAACATCTCCAAAAACAGGCTCTTTCTTCTGTTTTCCTTTTGTCAATGCACTGAATAGAAATAGAAAATGGTTCCCCAGTTTTTATGAGTCTATTTCCTAAATCCCAAAGTAAAGCAGCATGTCATTTTTCTCTGGCTCTTTCTAGAAATACTCCAAAACTGTTATTGCTTCTCCAAGGATTCTGTTTTGTTTCATTTTTAAATCATGAAAATTGAATTTTCTTTGACTTTTAAAAGCTATTGGGTTTGCTAAAGGGATTCTGTACACAACACAATGCCCTAATACCCTTTTGTCATTGCACCTTACACGCCCATACTAAAACTGTCATTTCACCTACATGCCCAAACTAAAACTGTCAAGAAGTATGAGAGGAAACTAGGCTGTATTTTTGTCACCTACATCATGGTATTTTTTATTTTGTTTCATTGTAGTAGGAGCATTTAACATGAGAACTGTTTTAACAGATTTTTCAATTCACAATAAAATGTTGTCAACTACAAGCACAATGTCATCACACAGATCTCTAGACTCACTTGTCTTGCATAACTGAAACTTTCTACCCAGTAATTAACAACTCCCCATTTTCTCTCCTCCCAGACCCTGGCCACCACCATCCTACTCTGTGCTAAGTGTCTCTCCTACGCTGTATTAATTATCCAATGTTGGATGTTTTATTTTGATGACCTGCTACTATCACTTATATATTATGGAAAACCAGGAAGGGGTTATTCATTTTTATTGTGGTTGCTTAATCTTATAATACAAATCTCCAAAGGTTGGATAAAGAAGGCGGATGGTTTAAAACAGTGGTTTTTCAAAACTTGCTACTATATTTAAATATTACAGAAAATCAAAGGGAGATTCTGTTTTTGTGGTTGTTTCATTTTGCAATATGAATCCACAACATTTGCTCAAAAGGGGATGGATTAAAATAGTAATTCCTAAAGACTGCTTAACATATGAGTTATCAAGGGAGATTTAGAACTATTCCCAGCACTGTAAACTGAATGGTTCTGTCTTCCTCAAGTTGTATGTTGAAGCTCTTACCTCTAATATATTTGGAGGTCAGGCCTTTGGGAGGTCATGAGGTCATGAGGGTGGAGCCCCCATGAATGGGATTAGTGAATGTATAAGAACAGAGGAGGCAGTTAAATTGTCTGTGGACCAGGAAGACAGCCCTCACCAGGAATCAGCCAGCACCTTGACCTTGGACTTTTTAGTCTCCAGACTATAAGAAACCAATGTCTGGAGTTTAAGTCACCTCATCTGTGCTATTTGTTATAGCAGCTCAAGTTAACTAAGACACTTAAGCTGAAGCCTCCTTCACTTCAGACATACCAAATCAGAATCTTAAGGGTGAAAAATAGGACACTGTATTTTTTGAAAAACATGCTTGAGGTGATCCCTGCACACCTCTCTCATCACCGTTCCCAAACTAAGGAGGCATCACTAGCCTAGAAGCCCAGAAGAGAGCTTAACACTTAGAGAGTTCACATTGCATAGTTAGGGCTCTCTGTGTGGAAAAGAATAAGAGAGTCTAATTGTAAGCAACATAGGCAAAATGTTAGTCTGAGACAAAAATTTTTATTTATAATTGTATGTATATACAGTATATTCTACTTTTTCCTCAGAGATCTTCAGAATTTATTTAAAAAATAACTAATTGGAATATGCATTGTATACAGGAATTAAATTTTTGTTTTATAAAAGGATAATTAAGATATTTGTTTTTGTTTTTGAGACAGAGTCTCACTCTTGTCACTCAGGCTGGAATGCTGTGATGCAATCTCAGCTCGCTGCAACCTCTGCCTCCCAGGTTCAAGTGACTCTCCTGCCTCAGCCTCCCGAGTAGCTGGGAATACAGGCACCCATCACCATGCCCAGCTAATTTTTGTACTTTTAGTAGAGACCGGGTTTCACCATGTTGGCCAGGCTGGTCTCGAACTCCTGCCCACCTCAGCCTCCCAAAGTCACCACGCCCAGCCAGATATTTGTTTTTTTGTTGGGGTTTCTATTATGATTTTCTAGTCTAGACTATACCTTTTAATTGCTATTCAATGTCTTCAAAGAAAGGAAGCAAAATGATTTTTGCCTGTGGAAGTAATCTCACGAGAATTTCAAAATAATAATGAACAGTTAGAAAAGAGAATGAAGCAGAAGATGTACTCTGTAGATACTATTAACTGAAAGATAAAGTAGTAACAATTTCTTTTAACTAGACATAACAGAATACCAGCAAAAATATCCACATTCACCTAAGCTTGAAGATCTGAAATTATTTTTAGCCTAGGACTCCCTTTTATTCTCTTCCTTTAGTCACCAAGATATGTTAGCATTAGTTTTTGTGGCTAAATCTTTACTATTCACCTCTCCATTTTCATTACTGCAATCTGATTCCAGTTCTTCAATCTTGGAATTTTATACCCAATTTCTCCAATGACTTTCTTCACCAACCTCCTTGTTGTCATTCTAATTCCTTGGCTAATTTACCCTAAAGATACCTATTGATCAATATTTCTCCCAGATTGGAATGTGGTAGCTCTCAGTTTTTGCTATCAGATTTAGAACTTATCTACGTCATAGTGAATTCATTCATGTTTTTTCATTTTTAAAACTTTATCCTCTTCCTTTCTTTTTTTTTTTTTTACTTCGTAAGATGAAATGCTGACTCCCGGTACCATTTTAGGTAACAAACCCTTTAAAAAGATACTGAATCTATGGGCACATTTCCCCCTCCCTTTCCCTTAAAATAAGCATCATGTATATATATATGTGTGTGTGTGTGTGTGTGTGTGTGTGTGTATATATATGTATATATATATATATATTTTTTTTTTTAGATGGAGTCTTGCCCTGTCACCCAGGCTGGAGTGCAATGGTACAATCTCGGCTCACTGCACCTTCCGCCTCCCAGGTTCAAATGATTCTCCTGCCTCAGCTTCCCCTCCTGAGTAGCTGAGATTACAGGTGCCTGCCACTATGCCCAGCAATTTTTTTTTTTTTGTATTTTCAGTAGAGGTGGGGTTTCACCATGTTGGTCAAAGCTGGCCTCGAACTCCTGACCTTGTGACCTGCCTGCCTTGGCCTCCCAAAGTGCTGGGATTACAGGCATGAACCACTGCACCCGGACAGCATCATACTTTTAACTGTGCATACTAGAATGCTCTGATCACTGATATATGTAGGAAGCTTGTAGTTATAACTGTATTAAAGACAGCAACTTTTATGACTTTAAGGTCTTTTTTCTCATTTAATCAAACAATCTTTTGAACCATTTTCTGATATTTACACACTTCTACCTGATCCTTTTTAAAACTGGTATCACTTACCTAGTATGTATTCCTTTACCTCTTAATTTTTTTATTTTTGACTCATTTACAACATACAAGAATTGTCTTCTGATATTTTTCAGGACTACAGATTTTCAGGACATTATTTTACTGTTTGCTGATAATTTTAGAGAGAGAATATAACATGAATCTAAATTTTCTCTTTATGGATAAATAATTTCTTAAGCATTTGATCAGAATGCTCATGGAATATTTTTCTTTTTATTGGTTTTCAAATCCAAAGTGTTTATCAGGCTATATCTAGATGTTGGCTAAGTTTTATTAATTGTTTTGGTACATGATGACCTATTTTCATCTGAATACTTGGATTGCTTTTAATCTAAAAGAAAAAGAGGATCTCATCTCCCTTTAAAACATGGCTGTGTTTCTTGTGCTGTGATCCTCTCTGTCAGGAAAAACATTATTGGTGTGTCTCTACTGGCTGTCTTCCATCTATATCATCCTCTCTCCAAACAACATCCTCTTTTCATCTCTCTTCTTTGAATAATTGGAAATAATTCTCACTCTTGATCTCTTCATAAACGATTCCCTTGGCTTCACTGTTCTGGTCTATCCTACTTCTAATTCTCCTCCACTCCTGCTGCGGAGGCTCACACCTGCCCCCACCCTCCCTGAATTCAGAGCATATTTTGGTATGGCTGCATTTGTCTTGGGACCTCATAGAGAAATTGCTTCAGGAGGCAAGCAATTCTGTCTTCCAGCTTTCCAATGCCTGCTTCCAACTTTCGCCTTCACTCCTTCATACTAAGGGTCTCTTCCAGGGTCTGTCTTATTTTTTGTACACCTCTCTTAGAAAGGAAATTATGAACTGAACTTTAGTTTTTCCCATCAGTTCTGTTCCATCTATACTGAATCCATCAGAAAAGTCTTGGATTCTGCAGCCTAGGAAAGAAAGATCCTCTTATTCCTTTACCTGTGGGGGTACAGATGTCTCACTATATAAGCTCCTTTGATCATCTACTGGAAGTCTGAGTGGGAAAGCAAAAAGCCAAATTAGACTTCTGAACACAACAGCCAATTTTCTAAAACAATTTGCATTGACCTTTTTTTTTTTCCAGCTTTGAACCTTTATAGTATTCCTATTTTGGTTTTACTCTAAAAGGTATATTTTATCATCTGGTCTTCAGATGATTTTTGTAAAGGTCAAGTTTTTATATAGCACAATGGTCAAACATCCAAATTATTATGTTACCTTCTTTTATTTCCGTAAAAGAGGAAATGTGATCCACAAACACTTTTTGTAAAAAGGCAGATTTACCTCAAAAGCAGATTAAGCAATGTATTAAATTATAATCTGAATTCTTTAGGAAATCAACTTGAAGACATATGTATATCTGTATAATAATTCAGGTACTTCTTTTTTCAAAGATATAATTATTGGAATTTTTTCATAAATAAATTATAATTTGAATTCTTCAGGAAACCAAGATATTGATAGATAGATAGATAGATAGATAGATAGATAGATTTGGGTATTTATCCTGAAGAACATAAAATAGAAATAAATCTCTACATTATAACCATCTATCAGGACACTGTAATGATGAAAAGCTGGAAACAGCAAATGTCCAATGATAGACATATGGTTATATACATGAGGCTGTGTTTACTGGGTATGGTGTTATATAGCCATTTACAACTTTTAAGTAAGAAAATTATATAGAAATATTTTTTAATGTTTATAATAAATAGTCAATGGAAAAAACAGTAGAAAAGTTCTACAATGCCATGACTACAACTACCTAAAGTCGAGCCCTTAAAAAGACTACAAAAAAGATGCAGATATTGTGATCCTTTGTCTTTGGTTGTTAAAACTAAGGTGTTTATTCTTTTTCCTTTATCATTTTATCAACTTTGGTTACTTTAAAGTTAACAAAATCTATTTAAAATATTTAAGCCTTTGCATAGAGTTTGAAGGTATAAAAGCTTGTGCTGGTCAGGTAAGAATTGTATAACATGAGTGAAGTTCTAAAATGTTAATTCCATTTTGGGGCAGGGGTATTCTTTTCTTTTAATTTTTACACAGGGCATCACTCTGTGCCCAGCTGCCCAGTCTGGAGTACAATAGTGCCATCATAGCTTGTTGCAGCCTTGATTTCTCTGGGCTCAAGCAATCCTCCCACCTCAGCCCCACAAGTAACTGGGATTACAGCTGTACAACACCACACCTGGTTAATTTTTTTTTTTTTTTTTTTTTTTTTTGTAGAGACGGAGTTTCAATATGTCGCCCAGGCTGGTCTAGAACTCTTGGGTTCAAGCAGTAGGCCTGCCTTGGCGTTGGCTTCCCAAAGTGCTAGGATTACAGGCATGATCCATCCTGCCTGGCCTAGGGGACCATTCTTAGTATACTTAAACTCAATATCATAGTTCCCGAGCCAAAACTAGAAAATAAGACATCTCACTGTATATCTACCTGCTAACATATTTGTCTTTCCTGAAGGATTCTTAGGTTCTGGGTTTATCTTTTTTCCTCACTCACCACCCAGCTTTTGGTCCAGTGCTTAGCTTATCTTAGGATATAGTGGTGTAGAAGTGAATTTTCATTCACAAACTTGAAATCCACGTGACTCTGATCCTGGAATAAATTTATACAGCTATGGGATTCTGAAATTATCCAAACATCATTGATAATGATAAAACAAATGTACATGTGTGCACATACATAACATGCAGGAAAGATAAAAAAATCAACTGGAACCCATTTCAAAGAAATGCCATACCCAGGAAGAAGAAAATGCTACTCAACTCTTTAGTTCACTAAACATCAAGTAAATGACACTATTTTGAGTAGACCTTTTTTAAAGGTACTTTTTTTTCTCCTTTGAATATCTTGCAAATCCGATCCAAAGTTATAAGTGCATTGCTGCCACTATTTTGTGAGATATGATTTCTTCTCGAGTTTATAGAGATTTTAGCATAGTCCTCATCAGTGACAGCACATTTATTCTGCAAACAGATCATGTCTTCTAAGAACACTGAAGAGGATCTAACTGAACCTTTTCACTTTTTAAGTTTTTCTCTAAAGCCAGATTTTGTCTTCACTCTGTCTGGTTTTAGCAATGGCTAGGTCAAAGAATACTACAGAAGAATGAAAAATCCACCCTAGAAAGGCACACAGAATGAAAGCCAGCCATTTAGGGAGTAGACGTTTGTTGTTGCAGAGGTTTGGGAAGCCATGATTTTTATTGAGAACTGTGGAAACCTAATCTTTGAACGTAAAAAGCCACTCAAGCAATTCACCTGCCTCAGGGGTAACTTCCATAGTGAAATCACTCTTCTTCCAGGCCATATCAAATCACAGTTGTAGTTATGAACTTACAAATCATTTTTTTTTTCAAATCTCCACCTGTTAATTTTTGATCCCCTATTAGAGGTGTTGCCCATCAACCACTAACACAAAGGTCACTGGTCCTCAACCTACATTTCACCACCAGGGCAGTCAGGCCTAGCTGATGACCAGACGATCACCAGACTAAGAGTAAAATCTTCTGAGGCCTGAAAGTGAGCGTGTATTTTCATGCACCTTTAATAATACAATCTCTGAAAAATTGTACTTGAAACTGAAAGATTTATCCTATGGTATTTCAAGCATTAAGGGTCTTGAGTTCAGAGTTCTCATACCATCCTGAAAAAGGAACATTCAGTCAGCAAGATGACCCCTGATCTGGGATCTGGGCCCCCAAGGGATCCCAGCCAAGCCATCCCTGCTGGTCTCTTAAAGATTCAGTGACAAGATGGTGTTGCTGAGGACACTGCTTTGTGTTCGGTGTGGCCACCCTAATGACGGCTCACTAACCAGGCCAATGAATACCATCAGGGACGTTTAGCAAGGGGCAATCCACAGGAGCATGGGGGTGGGGCAATCCACAGGAGCATGGGGGTGGGGCAAGGCCGCGGAGACCTGCCGGAGCCAAGCTGCCCCCAACTCTGCGCGTTGGGCCAGAGGTTTATCCAGGCAGCAGCCCGGTGCTGAGGGGGCAGGTGCAGTGCTGTCGTGATGCCCAGTGGCCTCGTCCTCAGCCACCTGCCCCCCAACACCTGCTAGATGCCCAGGCACGGCAGGCCTGAGGTCTCCCCGGCCCTGGGCTTCCAGAGCCAGCCTACGCACAAACCACAGCAGGCGCCCCCGACACCCACGCTCAGGGACAGGGAGGGCGCATCGCGGCTCCTGCCCCCCGGTCAGGCCGGCGAGGACCCCAGCGCCCCGCTCTCGGGTGGGGGCGCCCCTCCCCAGTCCTCCCCATCGCAGGGGCCCCACCCGCAGCCCCTCTCGCACCCCCAGCGCCCCTGTGCTGTCCTGGCCGGGCCCTGCCGAGGAACCAGCGGGCGCACATCCCGGGCCTCGGGCGCGGGGCACCGAGCCGGCCGCGCCACAGCCTCCCGGGCACCGGCGGAGGTGACCAACCTGTAACCCCAGCGCTCAGAGCGGTCATGGTGCCCGCGGGCGGCGGCGGCGGCGACAGTGGGCGACGGGCGGGATCCGTGCCAGGCGCAGCGCCCACGGCGGGCGGGGAACGCGGGCCCCTCACCTACGGCGGCTCCGCTCCGGCAGCGCGCTCGGCCCGGCTGGGGCCGCGGCTCGCGCTCGCCGTGTCACTGAGCGCCGCCGCCGCCGCCGGGCGGGCTGGGGGAGGGGTGGGAGCCGGAGTTTTCCGGCCTTTTAAAAAAATGATTATTTTATTTAAAATTTTTAAGTTAGCTTTGCTGCAGGGGCTGCAGGGATGCCGAAGGGCGGGCACCGCGGAGGAGGCTGCATCGCAGTTGGTGGCGAGCGCCAGGGTCGGTACTGCTCGCAGGCGGCCTCACAGCAACAGCTGGGTTCTCATCTGCCAGCTCCTCTCGGGGGTCCTTCGTACTTAACAGCACGGCAGCGGCAGTGTGCACAGGGGTCCGCAGGGCGGGCACACGCAAGTCCACCGCCAGGAGGCCGGGAGCCCAAGGTGCGAGCCTGACGTCTGACTGCGCACAGTACCGACAACGAGGACTAGTTCCACCCCTGAGCCTGAAAGGGTGAAACCGTTCACCTCCAGTTTCACCCCGGAGTTGCTAAATAATGAATGCATCAGTCACACTTAATCGTAGTTTTCTAAACAGGTTGACATTTGCCTTTAAAATTCAAATATGTTGTCGTGAGGATGAGACAAAATCCATTCAGAAATTGACAGTCCCCCCCAGCCACACACACCATGTAAGTGTACCTGGACAGCAGACCACATCTGAGGTGTCCTAGGGCTTCCAGCAAAGCGGGTTTAGGGAAATCTGGCCTCCTAAGCACCATGCCCAGGGCGACATCCTCCCACTCATTCCCACTCCCTGAAAGGTTTACTTTGGGTCTGGAATCTTGCCATGTAGTCAGATATGAAAATCCCCAAGGAACTCTTGACCAGTGATTTAGACATCATGCACACAGGCATATAAAAAAAACTGAATGAAGCTCCCTCTACCAGACAAATTCTAAACAAAGAACAATTGTTTATCACAAAATGTTATGTGGCAAGGCATAGAGCAAAATTATAGAAGCCTACATTTTAAAAATGCATTTTCTGGTTACATATATTTAATTAAGCTACCTTCTTAAAAAGTTCATTCACAATTTATTCACTGTCATAATCCATATTAGCACTTATTGTTTAAAGATAAATTTTTAAAATATTGGTATTTCATGAAATACAAAATCATGAGGCATTTAAAAAAATTTCTAAAGACTTCAGAAAACTGTCAAAAGCTAGGTTTTAAACAAATGATAAAATCACTCCTCATAAGACAACATTGACAGTAATTTAAACAATGGTAAATATACTAACAGTTTGCTTAGAAAAAGTGTTTATCTCAGCCAGGCATTGTGGCACGCACCTGTAATCCCAGCTACTCAGGAGGCTGAGGCAGGAGAATCGCTTGAATCAGGAGGCAGAGGTTGCAGTGAGCAGAGATCACACCACTGCACTCCAGCCTGGGCGACAGAGACTCTGTCTCAAAAAAAAAAAAGGTATTTACCAATTTGTTTCTTTCATCTTTAGTTGCAGCCCTCAATTGTTTGATCTAAATACTAGTTTATTTCACAAACTGAAATATATAGCTACATATATGATAGCTGAATGATAGTGTATTATTCTTTGAAATTCATTTGAATTATCTGTGAGGAAATAATATTAATGAAATATTTAAACACCAAGATATTTATACTTTTTTGAAGTGGTAAAGGCAGTGATTATTACTAATCTCAGCACCACTCCTCACCAGAGAAAGGGCATTTCAGACCCTTCTCTGACCTTGGTTGAACTACCTCTGTTTAAGTCTCTATAATTCATGCTTATGATCCAAACAATCCCGTGAATGTTGGTGACAGTCTTGGAGAATTCACAGGCTTCGAGGATGCTATGGAATCCAGCACACTCCTCCTATAATGCATGGGGATTCACTATATATGGGAGTAGATGATCATTTTAAGAAACAGTTACATCCAAAATATCACAGTACCCCTTCTACCTGCTCGGTATCTCTTTTCTTTTCTTTATTTTTTTTCTTTGTCATTTTTAGAGACAGGGCCTCCCTCCGTTGCCTATCCTAGAGTGCAATGATGTGATCATAGCTTGCTGCAGCCTCAAAGTAAAAGCAGAAAGGATGAACAAGCATCTTTTTCAGGTTGAATAGGCCCTGTAACTACACTTATTGCTGGAATCCAGTGAAAGTCAATTGATGGCCTGTAGGTTCAATCTGATTCCATATAATTCAGGTGTGTTTTGTTTGACTCAATGTATATTTTTGGCAAATTAAGATCAATTACCAACACTTGAAAAACGCAAGAATTTTAGTTTATCATAAAAAATAGGGAGATCTGGCCAGGTCAGGTCTGCATTCTCACATGGCAGGGGACCGCTGGGGGCATTCCTTGCCTCCCTTAGATGGACATATAATTTCCATTTGCCACCATGTCCCCAGCCTGCTTCAATTCCTGGCCCTGGAAGGTGTTTGTGTGTGGGAGCCTATACAATTAAATCTGTGTTCGACAGTATGAGATTGGGGAAAGGATACTGTCAAGTAGAGAGAAAGCAGTCAATACAGGGTTTTTACGCTAAAGAGGATGAAGCCAAGCCAATGCACAACCAAGACAGTAGTAGTCTTTGGCTTAAAGGAAATTGTGTTCATGGTTCTGCAAGTGCTTTGGAACAGACGTGATATGGTTTGTCTGTGTCCCCACCCAAATTTCATCTTGAATTGTAGCTCCCGTAATTCCTATGTGTTGTAGGAGGAACATGGTGGGAGATAATTGTATCATGGGGGCGGTTCCCCTACACTGTTCTCATGGTAGTGAATAAGTCTCACAAGATCTGATGGTTTTATCAGGGGAAACCCCTTTTGCTCGGTCTTCATTTTCTCTCTTGCCTGCCACCTTGTAAGACATGCCTTTTACCTTCCACCATGATTGTGAGGCCTCCCTAGCCATGTGGAACTGTGAGTCCATTAAATCTCTTTTTCTTTAAAAATTATCCAGTCTCTGGTATGTCTTCATTAGCACCATGAAAACAGACTAATAATATAGGAAGTAGCTATAAAATGCAAGACAGTAAGAATTTGATGAAAACAGGATATTTGCTTCTCACTAGCTCATTTGTTCCTACTGCTTATTTCCACCTCTAATTAGTATTTCACTGGACATCAAAGTGAGTTACTGAGAAAACAACAGGCATGCTAAAAGAGAAATTTGAAAATCCATAGAGGGACTGTCTTGTGCTCTATGGATATACAGGCACCAAATCAACTGGAGAAGGATTCTGCTCAAATACAATTCTATTTCATTTGATTTATGAGTAGATTACGCTTTAGTAACTACACAAGACTCTAGTCTTTTTGAGACTCTTGTTAAGATTTGTTTTAATCTGTATATACTTGTTTATGTTGTGATTTCAAGACTCACATGTCACCAAATATTGCTATGATGAATTTTCTGTTAGAAAATTAAGGTTTAAAAGACACACCTAAAAATGTAAACAGGCTAACTAATAGGCATCTTTTGCTTGTTGACTCATTAACATAGATTTCCATGTACAGGCATTCCTGGGAGATAGTGCAATCTGGTTTCAGACCACTGCAATAAAATAAATATAACAATGATCACAATGAAGCACGTCATACAAAATTTTTGGTATTACTTCAAAATACTTTATTGCCAAAAAATGCAAATGATTATCTGAGTCTTCTGCGAGACATAACTTTTTTTTTGTTTGTTTTTTGAGTATCACTCTTGTGGCCCAGGCCAAAGTGCAATGGCAGGATCTCGGCTCACTGCAACCTCCACCTCCCAGATTTAAGCGATTCTCCTGCCTCAGCCTCCCGAGTAGCTGGGATTACTGGTGTCTGCCATCGTACTCAGCTAATTTTTGTATTTTTATTAGAGACGGGGTTTCACGATGTTGGCCAGGCTTTTCTCGAATTCCTGACCTCAAATAATCTACCTGCCTTGGCCTCCCAAAGTCCTGGGATTATAGGTGTGAGCCACCGCATCCGGCCCCTCATAACCTTTTTATTGGAGGAGGGTCTTGCCTCATTGTTGATGGCTGCTGGTTAATCAGGTTGGTGCCTACTGAAGGCTGGAGTGCCTGTGGCAATTTCTTATAATAAGACAACCATGAAGTTTGCTGTATAGGTTGACTCTTCCTTTCATGAGAGATTTTTCTGTAACGTGCCATGCCATTTAATGGCTTTTTACCCACAATAGAACAGTTTTCAAAATTGCAGTCACTCCTCTCTACTGCTTTATCTATCAAGTTTATGTAATACTCTAAACCCTACATTGCTAACAGAATCTTTACCAGGAGAAGTTTCCATCTCAAGAAACCACTTTCTTTGCTTATCCATAAGAAGTAACTCATCCATTTAAGTTTTATCATGAGATTGTAGCAATTCGGTCACAGCTTCAGGCTCCATTTCTAATTCTAGTTCTCATGTATTTCCACTAAATCTGCAGTTACTTCCTTTACTGAAGTTTTGAACCCCTCAAAGTCATCCATGAGGGTTGGAATCAACTTTACCCAAGCCCCCGATAAAGTTTTTGACATTTTTTATAACCTTCCATGAATCAGGAATGTACTTAATGGCATCTAGAATGGTGAATCCTTTCCAGAAGGTTTTCAATTTACTTAGTTCATATCCATCAGAAAAAATATCTATAGCAGCTATAGCCTTACAACATATGTTTCTTAATAAGATTTGAAAGTTACAATGGCTGCATAATGAATGTTGTGTCAGCAGGCATGAAAATAACATTTATCTCCTTGTACATTTCCAGCAGGGCTCATGGATGACTAGGTGCATTGTCAATAAGCAATAGTAGTTTGAAAATAATCTTTTTTTCTGAGCAGTAGGTCTTAACAGTGGGCTTAAAATATCCAGTAAGCCTGAGCTGGGTGTGGTGGCTCACATCTATAATTCCAGCAATTTGAGAGGCTGAGGAGGGAAGATTGGTTGAGCCAGGAGTTTGAGACCAGCCTGGGGAACAAAGTGAGATTCTGTTTCTACAAAAATTCAAAAAATTAGCTTGGCAGGGGGGCATATGCCTGTGATCTCAGCTACATGGAAGGTTGAAGCAGGAGGATCACTTGAGCACAAGAGGTCCAGGCTGCAGTGAGCTGTGTTTATGTCTCAGCACTTTAGCCTGGGTGACAGAACAAGACACTGTCTCAAAAAAGGAAAAAAGAAAAAAAAAATCCAGTAAATTATGCTGTAAACAGATGTGCTGCCATCTAGGCTTTGTTTTCTATTTCTAGGGCACAGGTAGAGTAGATTTAGCATAAATCTTAAGGGCCCTAAAGTTTTGGAATGGTGAATGAGTAATGGCTTCTACTTAAAGTCACCAGCTGCATTAGCCCCTAACAATAGAGTTAGCCTGTCCATTGAGCTTTGAAGCCAGACATTGGCTTCTTCTCTCTAGTTATAAAAGTCCTAGATGACATCTTCTTCCAATAGAAGGCTGTTTTGTCTACATTGAAAACGTGTCACTTAGTATAGTCACCTTCATTAGTCATTTTAGCAAGAACTTCTGAATAACTTGCTGTAGCTTCTGCATCAGCTGCTTCACCTCATATTTTTATGTTATGAAGACAGCTTCTTTTTCTTAAACCTCATGAATCAATCTCTGCTAGCTTCAAATTTTTCTTCTGCAGCTTCCTGACCTCTCTCAGACTTCATAGAATTGAAGAGAGTTAAAGCCTTGCTCTAGACTAGGCTTTGGCTTCAGGGAATGTAGTGGCTGGTTTGATGTTCTATCCAGATCATTAAAACTTTCTCCATATCAGCCATAGGGCTGTTTTGCTTTCTTATCATTGGTATGTTCACTGCAGTAGCACTTTTAATTTCCTTTAAGAACTATTCTTTTGCATTCACAACTTGGCTAACTGTTTGGGGCAAGAGGACTAGCTTTGGTCCATCTCAGCTTTTACCGTGCCTTTCTCACTAAACTTAATTATTTCTAGCTTTTGATTTGAAGAGAGAGATTTGGAATTCGTCCTTTCACTTGAATGCTTAGAGGCAATTGTAGGGTTATTAATTGGCCTACTTTCAATATTGCTGTGTTTCAGGGAATAGAGAGGTCCATGGAAAGGGAGAAAGGAGGAATAGCCAGCTGGTGGAGCAGTCAGAACACATACAACATTTATTGATCAGGTTCTCTACCATGGATATGTTCATGATGCCCTGAAACAACTGCAGTAGTAACATCGAAGATCACTGGTTACCTATTGCCATCACAGATATGATAATAATGGAAAAGTCTGAAATACTGAGAATTATGAAAATGTAACACAGAGATACAAAGCGAGGGTTGCTATAAACCTTCAATTTGTAAAACAAACAAAAAAAATGCAACATTTGGAAAGCACAATAAAGCAAATCACAATAAAATGCAATGTGCCCATACAGAATTCAGTCTTGGCAGAATAGATGCATTTTGATAACGGCGCGCCTGGGGAAATTTAAGGCAGTTTGTCTCCCAGATCTCCCAGAAGGAAGCATGATGTGGGGTGTCTCTGGGGAAAGGAAGGAGATACCAGAAGAGATGTCACTAAGTTTTGTAGCCCCAAAGATCAATCTCACTGTAGCTCTGTCTTGGATCTTGAGGGAAGGAACAAGTGTGATGAGTTTCTATTGAGGAAAGAACTGCTGGGTTAGTGGTCTTCACGTGCCAGTGATATTCTAGATGAAAAACGGAATAAATCCTCTTCTCATAAGTCAGCATCTCTAAGCTACCATAAAACATTTATTCATAATTAAATATTTCAAGGTATTGAATGATACCTCACATCGTAGCTTTTCCTTAAGGTGATGTTCCCCAAACTTCTCTACTCGGGCCATCTTAAATATTTCCAGAGAGGTTCTCACTAAGTATCTCTGGAGTGCGAAAGGCAACTATGGAGAATTCCTCTTTATAAAACCGGTGTCCTTCTGAGAAACACTGCTCCAGTAGTGTGCCTGTTCACCGGCATTCCTTTCCTAACAGGCCAGAGCGGACTTGCCTCCTTTCCTCCCTGTCCTGTGAGTCTGTGTGCTTCCACCATCATCTGGACCAGTTCTGCAACCCCTATAGACCCTGCACTTATGTTGTAGCTGTGTTATCTGAAGCACTAAGAGCATGCGAGTGCAATTAGGTGGTAAATATCCACCTGCTGAGTCAGAGTGGCGGGCTTTGAAAGGTTGGCTTATGGCCTTTAATATCTCATTGAAATCAGCCATGGATGGAAGACAGGCTTAGTATACCCATCAACAGAAAATAAAAGAAGAAAGGGTAAGTTCATAGAAAGATGCTATTAAACCTCAAAGAGACAGAAGCTGTGATGTTTATACTGGACAGAAATATCTTCAGGCGAAAAAATGCAATTGATTTTTCTTACGGAAAAATTAACCGCCTAATGGCATAGGAGAGAGGATGAAGGACACAGTCGACTTGGAAAGTCCTGTAGTCTAGAAGTACGAGTGATCTTCACACTGTGTGTATTTTACAGATTAATCAAAAAAATTTTCTGCATCACCGTTTTGTTCTACTTTAAGATTATATTTTCAGAGGAAACTAGGTTTTAGAGGAAAAAACAAAAGGAAGGCTGTGAAATCAGGAGTAAACAGTAATGCCAATTAAGTGCTCATGCTGGGAGCAAAACAGAGGCCTCATTGTGTTGAGCTGCAGCTGAGCCAATTGCCCAGAGGAACTGGTGGACTTCTAAAAACAAAGGTCAAGTTTTCAAGTGAATCACTCAGCAACAAAATAAAGCATATTTTGACCACTTAATAAAGGCTGCTATAAGATAGGAGTAAAGCTTTGGTTCCAAAAATAACTGTGAAGACCTCATTTATTGCGTAAAATATCTTAGCAAGTACATGATAACAATCCTCAGACCCCTCAGGATTGATAGGCTGGGTCACTCCATGAGACATGACATCCAAAAGCATGAGCCGAGCGGGAGAGGGATCCAGCATGGGTGACAGGGAAGAGAGGGGATGAGCATCATTTGCTGAGTTTGGTCCAGCTGGAGCAGCAGTGGCTGTTACTCATTTCAGTCATTCTCTTACACACTGCCCCGAAATCAGGACCAACAAAGATCCTGGACACATTGTGCCTGGATGGAAAAAAACTTCATGAGAGAAGCAAGTAGATCTGAGTAGCTGAGAAGCAAGAGGTAGACAGTGCTGGATACTGTTGACAACACACCCAGATCCTAACAGGCCGCTGCAATTATCACCCAACTTCTGTTAGGATGACTGCTAACTTCTCAGAACTGTCTCCTTCCCGAGAGAGTGGCCCTCTTCCGAACAGGAGATATCTTACATGGGTCAGCATAGTCCCACCCTGACCCAGGGGCAGTCTGAAGTCAGTGAAAAGTGGACATGTTTGTACAAAAGCTAGGCCTCTTGCCTCCAGGTGGGCCAAATCTGTGTGTTATTCTTCTCCAGAGCTCCCTGCTGATCCAGGCTGAAGCTGAACTCCATCTCTCTGTATATTTGGAAGGTGCATGCCTTATGCAGTTTTGATTGCCCAGTAGTATCTTCTATGTGTCAACGAAGTCAATATTGCTGATCATGCAGTTCAATATTTTTGCATCTTAATTTTTGTTTCCTTGATTCATAAGTTTCTGTAAAGGTTGTATTTAAATCCCCCAGTATAACTGAGGGTTTATATTTCTTTGTATTTCTGTCAGTTTTGCTTTATGTGATGTGAGGCAATGTTATAAATGCACGCAAATTTAAAATTGCTGTATTTTCCCAATGAAGTAAAACTTTTGTCATTCCAAAGTGACTTTATATCTGGTTTATAGTTTGGATTTGTGTCATTGCCCAAATCTTATATCAAACTGGAGGAGGGGCCTGGTGGGAGCTGATTGGATTATGGCTGGTGATTTCCCCCTTGCTCTTCTCATGATAGTGAGTTATCAGAGATTTGATGGTTTTAAAGTGCATGGCACTTACCCCTTCGCTCTCTCTCTCTCTCTCTCCTGCCGCCATCTGAAGAAGGTGCCTGCTTCCCCTTCGCCTTCCACTATAGTAGTAAGTTTTCCTCAGCCTCCCAATCATGCTTCCTGTTAAGCCTGCAGAATTGTGAGTCAATTAAACCTGTTTTCTTCATGAATTCCCTATTCTCAGGTAGTTCTTTATAGCAGTGTGAGAATAAACTAATACACCTGGTAATGCTTTTCTCTTTAAAGTAATGTTAGTGTAGCCACCCCAGTTCTCTTCTATATTTTTTATCCTTTCACGTTTTTACTTTCTATTCTTTAAACTTTTTTCCTATTATTTGAACTTTAACTTTTTATATTTAACTTTCAACCTTTCTGAATCCTAATTTTTGATACACTTCTGATTGTGCATGTTTGTCTTTTAATCGAGTATTTTGATTATTTATCTGCCCAAATTTCCATTAGAGAAAACCTGCTGATGGCAAATGGTTCCTTTTTGTTTACTTGACTAAGTCTTGAAAGATAAATTTGTCCTGATATACTAAATGTCTAGTCTAGTTTAGAATTTATATTATCTCAGCACATTGAATATAAAATAACACTTCAGTATCTTCTAACTAAAGTTTCAATTATTGAGAAGTCAGTGCTCAGTCTATATGTGGTTTTGTATTGTTTTTTGTTTTTTTACATTTATTCCTTGTATTTGGTTTTCTGGAATTTCTCCATGATGGATCTATGTGTGGATGTCTTTTTATCAACTATTTGAGATTTATTAGACTCAGAACTCAATGGACTGGTATTAGTTATGTCTTCTGCTCATTCTCCTCTGCTCTGGGGCTCCAGTTTATGTACACTAGCCCATCATGCTTTATCCTTCATGTCTATGGATCTGTATTTCCTTTATTCCTTTATTGTGTATTCTGAATAGTTCTTCTGACCTGTTTTTCAGTTCATTTATCCACCTTGCTGCATCTAATAAGCTATTAAACCAGTCTTTTCAGTTATTAATTTCAAGTATTTATTTAGTTTTTGAAATGCTATTTGATTTTTTATATTGCTTTTTATAGTTGTTTTTTATTTCCTACCGATATTTTTAGGTTGCTCTTTATTGATTTGTGCTCTAAACATAGTAAGTATAGTCATTTTATATTATATGTCTGGCAATTTCAAAGTTCAAATATTTTATTGTTTTTGCAGTGTGTTTTTTTCTGAAGATTCTTCATCATGGTGTCTAATTTTCTCTCTGTGTTGCTTATTTTCTCAACAAGAGCCCTCTGAAAAAGTATTTTACAAAATTTTTTGAGACTTAAGATGAAAATAGTTTCTCTAGGGAGGATTTGTTTTAGCTTTTGTCATACACCTAAAGACACTAACAGTTCATAGTACAAGCATGACTAAAATTCATGGTCTGTGATTTTTTTGTCTTACTTGTGGGAAGACATTTTGTCTAAAAGTCTGTGCCAGTGAATACTCTTAGTTATAAATCCTTGGGGACAATGCTTCCTCGTGCTCAGCTAGGAAGGGAAATCTTCCTGTGGTCCTCTGACTTCTCAATTCTATGGAATCCAATGGAAGATTTATAGCTTTTTCTTCTGCTATAAACAAAAGTTTAATTTCAACTAGATAGGCAAATTCCCTTATGGTAGAAATGCCTTCAACCTCTGCTGATATTCCGGTATTCTTTCTTATTGCCTGCATTTGGCCTGGTGATTGCTTACTATATTATTAGCTCTTGGATGCTTTTAGGAAGAATTAAAATTTTTACTATTTAGTCTGGTTTTTATAATTATATTTACCAGGAAGCTTTTCTAGCAAATCTAAGCCGCTTTTTCTCCAGAAACAGAAGTCACTGAACACTTCCCTGAATCTTTCATAAAATACTTGAGTAGATGTTTTCACCTCCTTGCTTCCCAGTGAACTATGGGGCATGCTTCTACCTCAGGGCCTTTGCACTTAGTCTTTGCTATGAAGTATTCTTCCCTCAGAAATCTTTGGAGCTCATTTGGTCCTTCACTTCTCTGGGCTGTTTTTCAATTTTTATTTTAGAATCGGGGGAACATGTGAGGGTTTGTTACGTGGGTATATTGCATGATGCTGAGGTTTGGAGTACAAATGTAACTGCCACCCAGGTAGTGAGTATATATTCTATAGTAGTTTTGTTTTGACACTGAGTCTCACTTCGTTGCCCAGGCTAGAGTGCAGTGGCATGATCTCAGCTCATTGCAACCTTCACCTTCTAGGTTCAAGCAATTCTCGTGCCTCAGTTTTCCAAGAAGTTGGGACTACAGGTGTGGGCCACCATGCCTGGCTAGTTTTTGTATCTTTAGTAGAGATGGGGTTTCACTGTGTTGGCCAGACTGGTCTCAAACTCCTGACCTCAGGTGTTCCGGCTGCCTTAGCCTCCCAAAGTGAATAGCCACTGTGCTCAGCCTCTATAGGTAGTTTCTTCCAACCCTTATCCCCCTCCCTCCCCCCTCCCTTTTGTATTCCCCAGTGTCTGTTATTCCCATCTTTATGTCCATGTGTACCCAATGTTTAGCTCCCACTTGTTAGCATGAACATGCAGTTTTCTGTTTGGTTTCTTGTATCTGCATTAGTTCACTTAAGTCCTTCACTTCTTGTATATTCTCTTCACAGTCAAACCTTCACTGTCCACCCCATCTAAAATGCCCTCACCCTGATCCATATTTCTTATTTTTAAATTTAAAACAGTCTTTGTTCCTTAAGTTCTTTCAGATATCCAACATTCTCTGTGTTTTACTTACCTTGATCACTGTCTACACCACTGAAGTAGAAGGTTTGTCAGGGCAGGGGTTTTGTTTGTTCCACCCATTCCTCTACCCTTAACACCTAGAACAGAGCTTAGCACATACTAGGCACTTAAAAACGTGTGTTGAATGAATAAAAGAACAATTGCAGTCTTGGATCCTGTCTTTTAAGGACATAGACTAGTCTTTTAGAAATGCATGACAGATGTAGCACAGTTGAATTATTATGGAAATGTTGGAATAGCAAATTAGAATTAGAGCTAAAAATAAATAATTTGCTAAACTTTGGGTCTGGCAAATAAGGGAATCTCTAAATAGTTTAAACAGGAGAGCAACCAGTCATGCAAGTCAGTTGAAGAAGAGCGTGTACCTTGCACTGGAAGAAGAAAGTATATTATTTCAGAGGATTTACTCTCTACTCCCATAGTTTTACTTTTTAAAATGTAAAATATATGCTCTTTGAGAGTAGGGATTTATGTCAGTTTAGTTCACTGCCATATTCTCTCCCTCAAAAGTGATCTTGTATGTGTTGCGTTATATATTTACTTTTTGAATACATAATATTATGAATATTGGTGTTGACATTATTGTTGAGTAAATTAAATCGCATATATGATTATGACATAAATATAGCCATAGCTTACTCAGCAAGTCTTTTTGTGGGATGGTCAGCAGAAACCCATGATTTAACTGGATATCTTGATAGGCCACCTGGAATTAAGTCTTCAATGAACAACGTTTATAGAAAAGTGCATTTTGTTGTCAAAGCAAAAACTGCTTCATAAATAAGCATCTGTTTTGTACATAAGTCTCTGACGATCTACCAGGATAATTTAGAGATATTTCCTATAAGTCACTTGTAGCACAAGGTATGCTCTGTGCATATTTAGATGGAGCCACTGGTAGTCCAACTTTTATGTGAAGCAAACAGCATCCTCTATTATGAGATGACTCAGCACATGTCAGTGATCATGGCTTCGGGAAACTATAGCAAGGCCTGGATTGCAGCCCCATGGATTTCCTCGGCCAGGTGTCTGTGCAGAGCATGACTTGCATAATCAGATGTAGTGAGCTCGTGTGTGGATGGCTTTCCAGAATGTTAGCTTGCATGTGTACTAGTGGGGCACAGTGAGCCTGCCTCACCCATCCTCTTCAACAATATCGTCTACAGTCTTTCCAGTTTAAATGATGAGAAATTATGTCTCATTGTTTTGTTATTTTATCTTTTTTTGCTCACCTGTTGAGTTTGAACTTTTGAACTACATTTTTATATATTTCCTGTTTTTGTGACTTGTCTTTTACTACAATTTACTTATTTTTGTTGGAAATAAGCAAATCTTATTTCCAATAAGATCAGTTTGTAAAATTTCTTATCAATTTGTAAAATTTGATAAGATATATGTTGCTATATATCCATAAATATGTACACATGTATACATATATACACATTATATATATATGAAGACATATATGTTGCTATTATTTTCCCAAGCTTATTATAATACATGGAAGAATATACTTTTTCTCTTCAGTGGTTCTAACATTTGTAGACCTTTAGTGAAAAAGTGTTTTCAGAATCTTTTTTTTTTAATTGTACTTTGTCTCTGGGGTACATGTGCACATCCTACATCCTGCAGGATTGTTGCATAGGTACATACATGCCATGGTGGTTTGCTGTCTCCATCCCCTTCCCCAGTCACCTATATCAGGCATTTCTCCCGGTGTTATCCCTGCCCATCCTTGCCACCCCCACTGCTGTCCCTCCCCTCCCCTCACCTCCAACCCCCCATCTAGCCCTGTGAGTGTTTTTCCCTTCCCTGTGTCAAGTGTTCTCATTGTTCATCACCCACCTATGAGTGAAAACATGCAGTGTTTGGTTTTCTGTTCTTGTGTCAGTTTGCTGAGAATGATGGTTTCTAGATTCATCCATATCTTTAAAAAGGACATGAACTCATCGTTTTTTATGGCTGCATAGTATTACATGGTGTATATGTGCCACATTTTTTTGTCCAGTCTATCATTGATGGGCATTTGGGTTGGTTCCAGATCTTTGCTATTGTAAACCTTGCCAAAATGAACATATGTGTGCATGTGTCTTTATGATAGAACAATTTATAATCCGTTGGGTAGATACCCAGTAATGGGATTGCTGGGTCAAATGGAATTTCTATTGCCACACTGTCTTCCATAATGGTTGAACTAATTTATACTCCCACCAACAGTGTAAAAGTGTTCCTATTTCTCCACATCCTCTCCAGCATCTGTTGTCTCCAGATTTTTTAATGATTGCCATTCTAACTGGTGTGAGATGGTATCTCAATGTGGTTTTGATTTGCATTTCTCTAATGA